>CAUYLG010041093.1:0-43544 GCA_963573385.1 Cacajao melanocephalus | reverse complement strand
CCTCCTGGGTTCAAGCAATTCTCCTGCCTCAGCCTCCCGAGTAGCTGGGATTACAGGCGTGCGCCACCACACCCAGCTAATTTTTGTATTTTTAGTAGAGACGGGGTTTCACCATGTTGACCAGGATGGTCTCGATCTCTTGACCTTGTGATCCACCCGCCTCGGCCTCCCAAAGTGCTGTGATTATAGGCATGAGCCATCGCGCCTGGCCACTTATTTTTTTTTAATGGAATCTCACTCCATTGCCCAGGCTGGAGTGCAGTGGCACGATCTCGGCTCCCTCTGCCTCCCAGGTTCAAGTGATCCTCCTGCCTCAGCCTCCTGAGTAGCTGGGATTACAAGCATGTGCCACCATGTCCAGCTAATGTTTGTATTTTTAGTAGAGACGGGGTTCCACCATGTTGGCCAGGCTGGTCTTGAACTCTTGACCTTGTGATCAGCCACCATGCCCGGCCCACACATTCTCATTGTAGAAAATTCAAGCATACCACAAGCCTACAGGAAAATTGGGACTGTCCCCTTGCCACCTTTGCCTTTACCGTGTCCCCCTCCTCCTAAGTGAGCAAATCACATGCCTCACTTAGTGTGCCCCTTCAAGCTACTTTCTGTGCCCTTACACAAAGATACATTTTTTTCAATAGATAAAGCTATCTGTTTGCTGTTTTTTTTTCAACTTGCTTTTTTCCACTCATACAGCCTTGCATACCTATCAGGATATAGATATATATACAAACACATATATTTCACTCCTTTTAACAATTATTAATGACTTAGCAATTATTGCTCTACCTACCTCTCAATCCATAGACATTTGTTTCCAATTTTTGCTATTGTAAATAATCCTGCAAGAAATATTATCTGCATATATATTTGCACCATTATGCTTTAAATTTTATTTATTTATACCCTGCTTAGTACTAAAAGGGGCTTAAAATAGCTAAAAATTATTTTTTCAGTTGATTCCAAATCTAAAATATGCCAATTGTGACTTTAGATAACAAAAAGGAAGGGGAGAAGAATCAAGCTAATGTCAGAAAATTTATAAGTGAATTAAGCTAAAATGCTAATTTTGAGAGGGTAAAACAGATGGGGCTTTGTAATATGTGATCCAAAGGTTTCTGGAGACACTTATGTTTGAATTCGAAGATACTGCATGAGCTTTCTTGGCAGCAGAAATTGAAAGCAAAGTGATGTTAAATTGATTTTTTTCCCCAAACAATTACTCCCACCAAATCATCCTCCATCATTCTATTTTTAAATACCAACAAGCATGTTGTACACATTTAAAATCAATGAATGCTATTTAATAAAATTTGTATTTATGCACATTTTTCTTTTTTGCAATTTCATACTTTTTCTATCTTCTCATTTCTAATGGTGACACTCTCGTCGATGTTAGAGATTTTTTAATTTATTTTTATTATTTTTTTATTTTTTCTTCTTTTAAAGATGGGGTTTCACCATGATGGCCAAGCTGGTCTTGAGCTCCTGGCCTCAGGTGATCCACCCGCCTTGGCATCCTAAAGTGCTAGGATTACAGGCGTGAGCCACCGCACCTGGCCAATGTTAGAGATTTTAGGAGAACTTTGCCCTTGGCAAATTTAGAAGAAGGAATGGCCCCCACCATGAGGTTCTTCCTGACAGAGAGATACATGCCCATGGAAAATCTCTCCACAGGCCTATGGATTGCAGTCAATCAAATGTGTCCCTTGTACCCACCTGTAACTGAATGAAGAAATATTTGGGCCGGGTGTGGTGGCTCACACCTGTAATCCCAGCACTTTGGGAAGCCAAGGTGGGCGGATCACTTGAGGTCAGGAATTCGAGACCAGTGTGACCAACATGGTGAAACCCCATCTTTACCAAAAAATACAAATATTAGCTGAATGCGGTGGTGCATGCCTGTAATCCCAGCTACTCGGGAGGTTGAGGCACAAGAAGCGCTTGAACCCAGGAGGCCGAGGTTGCAGTGAGCCGAGACAGTACCACTGCACTCCAGCCTGGGCAACAGGGTGAGATCGTCTCAAAAGAAAAAAAGATATTTGACAGTGATGTTGCCCTAATGGAAAATGGAAACTTTCTAAGAGCTAGCAAAGCCTTGTTTGATTAAAGAAAACTCTGAGAATATATACAGTAAATACTGGTAAGGATGGTGATACCGGTAAGAATATTGGAGGAGGGGTGGCAGGAGAAAAACTCAAGGGAAATCCAGCTAGCAGTCAAATGTGAGTTATTTATGTATTTGTTTTTATTTTCTTGAGACAAAGTCACACTCTGTTGCCTAGACTGGAGTGCAGTGGTACGATCTTGCAACCTCTGCCTCCCGGGTTCAAGCAATTCTCATGCCTCAGCCTCCCAAGTAGCTGGGATTACAGGCATGCCCAACCACACCCGGCTAACTTTTGTATTTTTAGTAAAGATGAGGTTTCACCATGTTGGCAGGCTGGTCTTGAACTCCTGGACTCACATGATCTGCCCGCCTCAGCTTCCCAAAGTGCTAGGATTACATGCGTGAGCAACTGCATGCTGCCAAATGTGATTTAAATACTGAGGGGCAAATAGGCTCCTTCTTTATGGGTCAATGCTTTTTCTACAACTAAATGAAACTGTTGAAGTTCTTGGTTCTTTTTGCCATCCTCCCCTGTTATCACTCCTGAGTATCGGGGAGAGGCCTAGAGGATCTATCACCTCCTCTGGGAATTTCTCAGCATCTTTCAGACCACACAGTGCAGGCCAGGTGCGATGGCTAATGCCTGTAATTCCAGCACTTCGGGAGGCCAAGGCAGGAAGATCACTTGAACTCAGGAGTTTGAGACTAGCCTGCACAACATAATGAGACCTTGTCTCTACTAAAAAATAAAAAACAAAAAATTATCTGGTCGGCCGGGTGTGGTGGCTCACACCTGTAATCCCAGCACTTTGGAGGCCAAGGCGGGCGGATCACCTGAGGTGGGGAGTTCAAGACCAGCCTGACCAACATGGTAAAACCCCATCTTTAAAAAAAAAAAAAAGATTATCTGGTCATCGTAGTACACACCTGTGGTCCCAGCTACTCGGGAGGCTGAGATGCGAGGATTGCTTGAGCCCAGGAGATTGAGGCTGCAGTGAGCCATGACCATGCCACTGCACTCCAGTCTGGATGACAGAGCAAGACCTTGTCTCAAAAACAATGGCCAGGAGTGGTGGCTCGCGCCTGTAATCCCAGCACTTTGGGAGATCAAGAGGGGTGGATCACTTGAGGTCAGGAGTTTGAGACCAGCCTGGCCAACATGGCGAAACCCCATCTCTACTAAAAAGACAAAAAATGAGCCGAGCGCAGTAGTAGGAGCCTGTAATCCCAGCTACTTGGGAGGCTGAGACAGGAGAATCACTTGAACCCGAGAGATGGAGGTTGAGCTGAGATCAGGCCACTGCACTCCAACCTAGGCAACAGAACGAGACTCCACCTCAACAAATAAATAAATAAATAAATAAATAAAAGCAGGCCGGGCACAGTGGCTCACGCCTGTAATCCTAGCACTTTAGGAGGCCGAGGTGGGTGGATCACCTGAGGTCAGGAGTTCATGACCAGCCTGGCCATCATGGTGAAACCCCATGTTTAAAAAAAAAAAAGAAGAAGAAGAAGAAGAAAAGAAGAAAAGTGTATTCTGCCTGGCTCAGTGGCTCATGCCTATAATCTCAGCACTTTGGGAGGCGGAGGTGGGCAGATCACGAGGTCAGGAGTTCAAGACCAGCCTGACCAACATGGTGAAACCTCATCTCTGTTAAAAATACAAAAATTAGCCGGGTGTGATGGTGCGTGCCTATAATCCCAACTACTCAGGAGGCTGAGGCAGGACAATCGCTTGAACCTGGGAGGTGGAGGTTGCAGTGAGCCAAGATCAGGCCACTGCACTCCAGCCTGGGCAACAGAGCGAGACACCATCTCAAAAATAAAAAATGTATTCCAGAGAGCTGTTTATGAAACAATTACCAGCCCATCACTAGTTTGTCTATTTGTTGAGGCTACTTTCTGGTTACTTCTGGCTGATCACTTTGGTGACAATGGAAATGCTGGATGGATAGGGGAGTCCCACTCTTTTGAGACTGTCCTTTAAAAGAATCTGCCCACTTTCAGTGAAATAAACTAGACAAAAGCCAGGAAGTATGGACACTGAAAAAACGAGTAAAGTTCTAGAAGACTGCCCCAAGTCCTGGCTGACTCCAGCACCTGCTCACAGTGTACTTCCTTAACAGCTGACCAGGGTCTGCATCTGCTGCCAGGCCGTGAAACCCCCAGGAGGGACTAAGTGTGCCCCCTGAGCTAACTGTGGAAGGCAGCTGGGGAGACGGCCAGCTCCAACCAGCTCTACCAGTTTTCGCCAAGGCCATAGGCATGTCTCCCGGGAACTTTTGCGCTCATACCTATCATCGTTTCAGTGTTCCTGCTTCTGATATGGGAGAGGATCAACAAACCATGGAGGGGGGCACTGCGGGGAAGACAGAGCTTTAATGCCAGCTGCACGAGCCTGAGCCTGAACTGTCTGGCTGTCCTTCTGAATGTCTATTGCTCTGTGAATATTCTCTGAGGAGCAGCAATGAGCAATGTGAAGCAGGCAGATGTGGGTGAGACTGCCTGGGCTGGACCCACCCCACCCACCCAGCTCAGCAATCTTGGACAGGCCACTTATCTATCCCTTCTTTGTTTTGTTTTGAGACAGAGTTTCGCTCTTGTTGCCCAAGCTGGAGTGCAATGGCGAGATCTCCACTCACTGCAACCTCTGCCTCCCGGGTGCCTCAGCCTCCCGAGTAGCTGGGATTACAGACACATGCCACCACGCCTGGCTACTTTTTTTGTATTTTTAGTGGAAACAGGGTTTCACCATGTTAGCCAGACTGGTCTCAAACTCCTGACCTCCGGTGATCCATCTGCCTCGCCCTCCCAAAGTGCTGGGATTACAGGGGTGAGCCACCATGCCTGGCCTCATCTATCCCTTCTATGCCTCAACTTCCTTGTCTCCTAATTGGGGACATAGTAATACCTACCCTTACAGGGTTGTTGTGGAGATCAAGTAAGTCCCACAAAAGTCTCAGAAGGAGGCTGGTTTCAGGGGCATGTGGCCAGTGCCATGACACACGGTCCTCGTGCTCAAAAGGGTCCCACGCTTGGGACTGAATGCTCTGCAGTCATCATCTTGGAGTTCTTTATTTTTTATTTTTTTGAGGTGGAGTTTTGTTCTTGTTGCCCAGGCTGGAGTGCAGTAGTGTGATCTCAGCTCATTGCAACCTCTGCCTCCCAGGTTCAAGAGATTCTGAGTAGCTGGGATTACAGGCACCCGCCACCATGACCAGCCAGTTTTTATATTTTTAGTAGAGATGGGGTTTCACCATGTTGGCCAGGCTGATCTTGAACTCCTGACCTCAGGAGATATGCCTCAGCTCCCAAAGTGTTGGGATCACAGGCATGAGCCACAGCACCCGGCCTGAAATTCTTAATGATTTTGTCTTTGAATTTCTGTTCCCACAGGGCAATGGAGCATGCATGCATCATGGACTTGGAGTGTGGTCTCACCTCCCTGCCTCCCCCAGCAGGTTCCTGATTGCCCATTCCCCTGTCCCCTGCACCCTGGGCCCCATAGCCTCCTCTCCACTCCCACTGGGCCACCCTTCACTCTGGGCAGGGCCTGAGTGTGGGTGCAGGAGGCTCAGTGTAAGGCACACGTCCGCTGGTTTCTCAGGCACACAGTGTGCTCCAGAACACCTCCCGTGGGTGCTGTGCCCACTGCCTACCCAGGTACCTAGCATGTGCTAGTGCAGAGGTTGCAATGCCTTGGGGGATGACCTCTCTGCCACAGATGGTAGGTTGCTGGCCCCTGGCCAGGTTGTGGTACATTGATCTACTGGCTAGCCAGAGTGAGGCTCAGGGGCAGATGGGTGCACCTGTGAACACTGAATCCTAGGGCAGGGACCCTGGGCACTTTTCAGGAGCATCGTTGAGGCTACAGGAAGTATGAAATTCAACAGAAAATTTAAAAACTGGACAGTTCCAGAAATAGACCATGGAAGAAAGAATACTTTGTATTTGGTACTTCTTTTTTTTAAGACAGGCTCTTGCTCAGTTGCCCAGGCTGGAGTGCTGTGGTGCAATAACAGCTCACTGCACCCTTGATCTCCCGGGCTCAAGCCTCCCATATCGGCCTCCTGAGTAGCCGGGACTAGGTGCACACCACCACACCTAGCTAATTTTTTTTTTTTTGAAGTAGAGATGAGGTCTCACCACGTTGCCCAGGCTGGTCTTGAACTCCTGAGCTCACACGATCCTCCCGTCTCAGCCTCCCAGAGTGCTGAGATTACAGGCGTGAGCCACTGCTCCCGGCCTGCACTTGGTACCTTTAACAGCATTTTTCTCTGCTTTTCGAACAAGGAGCCCCATATTTTCATTTTGCACTGGGCCCTGCAAATTATGCAGCTAGTCCTGCTGAGAACATTACCTGGCACACAATAGGTGCTCGATCAAAGAAGTTAGCTATTATCATTATTATGACAATATATATGTTCCCTGTGGAGTCACTCCTAACAGGACATTCCACATCTTCACATGTAAGGATAAGGGTCATATCTGTTCAGCATCACATGGGTCTTGATACAGCATCTTGTGTTAATATAAGCATCTGGCTGGGCATGGTGGTTCACACCTGTAATTGCAGCACTTTGGGAGGCTGACGTGGGCAGATCCCTTGTGTCCAGGAGTTCGAGACCAGCCTGGGCAACATAGTGAAACCCCATCTCTACTAAAATACAAAACTTAGTCGGGCCTGCAGTCCCTGCTACTTGGGAGGCTGAGGCTCAAGAATCGCTTGAACCTGGGAGGCGAAGGTTGCAGTGACGCAAGATCACACCACTCCACTCCAGCCTGGGCGACAGAGCGAGACTCCATCTCAATGATAATAATAACAAACATTCGCCGCAACAGAAGATGACATGGATTGCTGGGGTGACCTTTAGCATTCAGTTTTTTTTTTTTTTTGAGATGGAGTCTTGCTCTGTTGCCCAGGCTGGAGTGTAGTGGCACAATCTCGGCTCACTGCACCGCTGCCTCCCGGGTTCAAGCAATTCTCCTACTTCAGCCTCCCGAGTAGCTGGGATTACAGCTGTGCACCACCACACCCGGCTAATTTTTGTATTTTTAGTACAGACAGAGTTTCACCCATATTGGTCAGGCTGATCTCCAACTCCTGACCTCAGGTGATCCACCCGCCTTGGCTTCCCAAAGTGCTGGGATTATAGGTATGAACCACCGCGCCTGGACTAGCATTCAGTTTTGAAAGGTTAAATCACCACCTTCTTTTCTTTTCTTTCTTTCTTTTTTTTTTTTTTTTCTGAGATGGAGTCTCACTCTGTTGCCCAGGCTGGAGTGCAATGGCACGATCTTGGCTCACTGCAGCCCCTGCCTCCTGGGTTCAAGCGATTCTCCTGCTTCAGCCTCCAAGTAGCTGGGACTATAGGAGCCCACCACCACACCCAGCTAATTTTTGTATTTTTAGTAGAGATGGGGTTTCACCAGATTGGCCAGCCTAGCTTAGACTCCTGACCTTGTGATCCGCCAGCCTCGGCCTCTGAAAGTGCTGGGATTACAGGGATGAGCCACTGCATCCGGCCACCACTGTCTTTCAAAGAGCCAAGCACTAAATTTTTATTGAATATCTACCTGGGGGAGCAGACGACCTACCTAGACCTAGAGAAGTCTACCAACTCTTTAAAAGGGGATTCAGCTCCAGGTGATGTACTGTGAACCATATGTGGCATGGGAACCCAGAGAAGGGAGGGATCAATATGGTCTTAGAGCAGTGACAAGCCAGTCTGAATCACATCAAAATCATCTTGAGACTCAATGACACACAGTGCTGGGCCCACGGGGTTGCCAGCTCCATAGGTCTGGGTCAGGGGTTGCAGGAGTGTGTTTCCGGTCCCGGGTGATGCTGCTGCTACTGTACTGTGCTTTGAGAACTACTGGTGTAGACTGGAGCAATCCAGGAAAGCTTCATGGAGGAGAAGATTGAGACTCGGTAAATAGCGCAGTTAGTTGATTGGTGGGAAAGAGCGACTGCAGAGGGCATGAAATGAACAAAGGCACAAACCAAAATGAGAGTGTGTTGTGTGTGTGCAGGGAAAGGTTTTAGGCAGACAAGGGTGACTTGCCTCCTGGTAAGGTATTCTCTCCTGATGAGCTATGATCCTGTACATCTCTCCAAAAATAAAATAAAATAAATTTTTCAAAAACTGGCGAAGAGCTGGGTGTGGTGGTGCATGCCGGCAGTCCCGCTACTCGGGAGGCTGAGGCTGGAGGATCTCTTGAGTCCAAGAGTTCTGGGCTGTAGTGTGCTATGCTGATCGGGTGTCTGCACTAAGTTCCGCATCAGCATGGTGACCTCCTGGGAGCGGGGGACCACCAGGTTGCCTAAGGAGGGGTGAACCAGCCCAGGTTGGAAACAGAGCAGGTCAAAACTCCCATGCTGATCAGTAGTGGGATCACGCCTGTGAGTAGCCACTGCACTCCAGCCTGGGCAACATAGCGAGACCCCATCTCTTAAAAAAAAAAAACTGGCAAAGATAAATCATGCTATTAGAGTAAGATTTTTTTTTTTTACTTCCATTGTAAAACCAGAGTTGTAAGCATTGGAAGTAAATGTTATTTTTCTCTAACCCTGTCACCAAAACTCTGTGTGTTTTTATGTGTGTGTGTGGTGTGTGCGTGTGTGTGTGTGTGTGTGTGTGTGTGTGTGTGTATTGTCAACCCAAAATATCTGAGACAGGTCTCAATCCATTCAGAAAGTTGATTTTGCCAAGGTTAATGACTACTTGTGACACAGTCTCAGGAGGGCCTGGCAATGTGTGCCCAGCATGGTCGGGATACAGCTTGCCTTCATACATTTTAGGAAGACTGAGACATCAATCAATATGTGTAAGATGTACATTGGTTTGGTCCAAAAAGGCAGGAAAACTCAATTTGGGGGCTTCCAGGTCCTGGGTAGATGAGAGACAAAAGATTGCCTTCTAGGCCAGGCACAGTGGCTCATGCCTGTAATCCCAACACTTTGGGAAGCTGAGGCAGGGGGAATCACTTGAGGCCGGGAATTTGAGACCAACCTGGCTAACACAGGGAAACCACATCTCTACCAAAAAATACAAAAATTAGCTGGGCATGGTGGTGCATGCCTTTAGTCCCAGCTACTCAGGAGGCTGAGGCAGGAGAATTGCTTGAACCTGGGAGGCGGCGGCTGCAGTAAGCTCAGATCTCCTCACTGCACTCCAGCCTGGGCAGCTGAGCCAGACTCTCTCAAAAAAATAAAAAAAGGTTGCATTGTTTGGAGTACTTGATCAGCCTTCCACTGAATACATAGCTGAGTCTGACTCAATGAATCTGCATTTTTATATAACCAACAGGGCAGAGGAAGCAATCAGATATGCATTTGTCTCAGGTGAGCAGAGGTGTGACTTTGGGTCCGGTATCTGTGAGGATAAGCTACCGATTTACATTGCCAGCGTGAAATTCAACAGGACAAAGATCTCCAGGCCCACAAGGAATTGCCTCGTGGGCAAATTGTGAAGAAGGTAGGTAGCTTTCTTTCTAATGTACTTTTTTTTTCTCTTTTTTAAATACCGCAATCATGACTGCATAAGGTATGTGGCTTTTTTATCCTTGTAACTATCTTATTTAGGAATAAAATGAGAAACAGGTGTACCTGACACTTCCCAGCTTGACTTTCCCTTTGGTTTTAGTAATTTTGGGGTCCCAAGATTTGTTTTCCTTTCACACTATATAGAAAATGCCATGTTCCAAAGGACGAGAACGCTCCTGAAATGAAAGTATTGGTCCCTTGGAGAGCTTTCTTTTACATTTTCTGTTTGTTTGTTTTTCCAAAATTCAGTTTATGACACTATTCCAATGTAAATATCTCCTTTAAAACTTCTAGGTCTTTAAATATTTAATTATCTGAGAGCTTCAGTTAAAGCTCTCAGCGGCTGTTATTTTGACTTTGTATCCCCTGCAAAACTTTAATAGTATACAGCTGTCACTTTTCTAAACATTAATGGCAAGAAGAATAATTTACTGAAAATAACAAAGTTTTGAGAAAGCAGACCTGGTTCATATCCAAAGTTTGCCATGTCTTAGGAACTTGCCCAGTGCCTTTAGAAAGTAGGTAACGACAGCCTGCTCGTATTAATGAAGATAAGGTTCAGCGGCAAGTAATGAAAAGGCCAACCAACAGTGGCTTGAGCAGGTAGAAGCCCATCTCTCCCGTAGATAAAATCCAAGGTAGGTGGCTCAAAGCTGGGAACACCGTCCCTGGATGTGGGACCCCAACTCCTCTGTCAGGCCTCAGCTGCATGTCACTCCATTGGCCTCAGTGGTCCACGCCAGCTGCCTCAGCCCCAGCCTGCTCCTCTGTGTGCTGGCCAGGAGAAAGGGGAGGATGATTTCCAGAAGCCTGACACTCCAGCTGTAAGAGGGGCTGAGCATTGTCGTTTACACAGCCAGGTGCCCTGCAAAAAAAATCAGGAATCCTGTTTCTAGAAAAGAAAAAAGGCAAGGCACAATGGTTCACGCCTGTAATCTCAACACTTTGGGAGGCCGAGGCCGGAGGATTACTCGAGCCCAGGAGTTCAAGACCAACCTGGGCAACATCCCAAGACTTCATCCTACTGAAAAAAAAAAAAAAAAGCCAGGTGTGGTGGTTCACACCTGTAATCCCAGCACTTTGGGAGACTGAGGCAGGTGGATTACCTGAGGTCGAGTCCAAGACCAGCCTGACCAACATGGTGAAACTCTGTCTCTACTAAAAATACAAAATTTAGCTGGGTGTGGTGGTGGGCACTGGTAACCCCAGCTACACAGGAGGCTGAGGCAGGAGAATCACTTGAGTCTGGGAGGCAGAGGTTGCAGTGAACCAAGATCGTGCCATTGCACTTCAGCCTAGACAACAAGAGTGAAAGTCTGTCTCAGGTATATATAGATATTATCAGGGTGCAGTGGCATGTTCTCACAGTCCCAACTGATACAGGATCACCTGAACTATGATCGAGCCACTGCTCTCCAGCCTGGGTAACAGGGTGAAACTTTACATCAAAAAAATAAAAAAAGGAGCACAGATATTGAGGATAAGTCATTTAGATTATATCTATGAAATTCCTGTTAAAGTTCTATACAAAGGCAGTCACAAAACACTAATTATTACTGTCATCACTATCATATATTTGTGTTGTGCTTTGAAGTATCATTGTCTACAATAAGCCAGGCGTGGTGGCAGGTGCCTGTAATCCCAGCTACTAAGAAGGCTGAGGTAGGAAAATCACTTGAACCTGGGAGGCAGGGGTTGCCGTGAGCTGAGACAGTGGCACTGCACTCCAGCCTGGGCGAGAGAGCAAGACTCCATCTTAAGAAATAATTTTTAAAAAGGATCATGGTCTTGGCTGGGCATGGTGGCTACAATCCTAGCACTTTGGGAGGCCGAGGCAGGAAGATTGCCTGAGCTCAGGAGTTTGAGACCAGCCTGGGCAACATGGTGAAACCCTGTCTCTACAAAAATCAGCCAGGTGTGGCAGCGTGCTCCCGTAGTCCTAGCTACTCGGGAGGACGAGGCAGGAGAATCGTTTGAACCCGGGAGGCAGAGGTTGCCGTGAACTGAGATCGCGCCACTGTACTCCAGTCTAGGCAACAGCGAGACTGCGTTTCCCCACCCCTAAATAAAGGATCGTGGTCTTAATTTATTATTATTATTATTTTGAGATGGAGTCTCGCTCTATAGCCCAGGCTGCAGTGCAGTGGTGCAATCTTGGCTCTCTGCAGCCTCCACCTCCAGGTCCCAGTTCAAGCGATTCTCCTGCCTCAGCCTCCCAAGTAGCTGGGATTACAGGCATAGCCACCATGCCCAACTAATTTTTGTATTTTTCGGTAGAGACAGGGTTTCACCATGTTGGCCAGTCTGGTCTTGAACTCCTGACCTTGTGATCTGCCCACCTCGGCCTCCCAAATTGCTGGTATTACAGGCATGAGCCACCACGCCCGGACTTAATTTATTATTATTATTTTTTATTATTTTTATAAGTAAGAAATTTCTACAAAATAAGTAACAAAATGTATCATTATTTTCCTCCTCTGCAGTAAAAACTAAGAAGGTAAAATAAATAAAATATGTATCCTGCTTAATTTACCAGAGATATACAAAACACTATTCCATCAGGAAGGATGTCTTCTGCTCTTAGAAATGGAAAACTTAGTTAAACACAAAACACAGTAGGCTGGGCACAGTGGCTCACCGTGTAATCTCAGTACTTTGGGAAGCCAAGGCGGGCAGATCACCTGAGGTCAAGAGTTCGAGATCAGCCTGACCAACATGGAGAAACCCTGTCTCTACTAAAAATACAAAAATTAGCCAGGCATGGTGACACATGCCTGTAATTTCAGCTACTCAGGAGGCTGAGGCAAGAGAATTGCTTGAACCAGGGAGGTGGAGGTTGCGGTGAGCTGAGATGCCGCCACTGCACTGCAGCCTGTGCAACAAGAGCAAAACTCTGTCTCAGGAAGGAAGGAAGGAAGGAAGGAAGGAAGGAAGGAAGGAAGGAGGGAGGGAGGGAGGGAGGGAGGGAGGGAGGGAGGGAGGGAGGGAGGGAAGGAAGGAAGGAAGGAAGGAAGGAAGGAAGGAAAGGAGGGAGGGAGGCAGGGAGGCATCAGCTGGGTGCAGTGACTCATGCCTGTAATTCCAGCACTTTGGGAGACGGAGTCAGGAGGACTGCTTGAGCCCAGGAATTTGAGACCAGCCTGAACAACATAGCAAAACCCTGTCTCTAAAAATATTTAAAAATTAACAGGGTATGATGGCACATGCCTGTGGTCCTAACTACTCAGGAGGCAGAGGCAGGAGGATCACTCAAGCCCAGAGGGTTGAGGCTGCAGTGAATCATGATCACACAACTGCACTCCTGCTTTGTTCCTGGGGAACAAAGCGAGACCCTACCTCAAAAAAAAGAAAAAGAAATAAAAGAAAAAAGAAAAGAAATGAATCTAAAATTCTAAAATTTCTCCATCACCTCTGAAATCTGCTGTAGACTTCTGGCATCAGGCTAAGAAGGTGTCTAAGTAAGAGAAAGAAATCTCAAACTTTTTTCTCTGGGCTACTTCTGTAATATAAAAATAAGAATTCAACAGAGATAATAACACCTTAAACTTTTTAAAGGATTACTATTTGGAGCTTTGCTTACTTTTCTCAAGTATACATTCTTTAATATCTGTTCGGTTTTCAGTAAATTGATGAGTTTTCTTTTTTAGACTACTGCAAATGTATCGATACATTTCTAGATGCTGAACCAGGTATGATGGCCGATGCCTGGAGTCTCAGCTACTCAGGAGGCTGAGGCAGGAGGATTGCTTGAGCCTGGGAATTCAAGGCCGTACTATGCTATAATCGCGCCTGTGAATAGCCTCTGCACTCCAGCCTAGGCAATGTAGCAAGACCCTATCTCAAAAAAAAAGTTCCTAATAGGAAAAAGACAAGGAGTATACAAAGTTGTGGAGGAGATTTCAGTTAATATTTTCAGATATTGTCCTGGACGTTCTCTGAGCCTGTCCTGGTTCTAAGAGCTGCACAATTATATCCTATAATTCATGGCTGCAGAATCCAGAAAATGTTAACCTACTTCAAGACGTAGGAGGCTTGTGCTTCACTTAGGGTGTGCACCTGCTTTAAGATCGGATTCTGGATTATAAAAACATCAGCTGGAAGTAATTTTTGTTTCAAAAAGCGCTCTACTATAACAACATAGGATAATAGCTAACACTTTGAAGTTAAGATTATTTTTTCCAGATATTGAACAATGGGGAAAAATTTTCTTTTTTAATTAAAAAGCCTCAATTACAAAAGCAATACATGCTTCTGTCATGAAAATTAAAGCAATTTTCAAGCTATAAAGTACAAAGTGGAATGTCTCTAACCTCCTTTTTCCTCCTCTATTCCTGTTACAGAGCTGTAGTTTATAACCTAGAACTTGGGAAAACCTTTTTGACTCTATAATCCATCAATGTTCTGAAAACTGAACAGATACTATAATAAAGAATATATGCTTGAGAAAAGTAGACCAGGCTCAGTGGCTCATTCATGTCAATCCAGCACTTTGAGACGCCAAAGTGGGCAGATCATGAGGTCAGGAGATGGAGACCAGCCTGCTAACATGGTGAAATCCCATCTCTACTAAAAATACAAAAAATAAAAATAAAAATAAAAAATAGCCAGACATGGTGGCGTGCACCTGTAGTCCCAGTTCCAGTACTCAGGAGGCTGAGGCAGGAGAATTGCTTGAACCTGGGAGGTGGAGGTTGCGGTGAGCTGAGATCATGCCACTGCACTATAGCCTGGGCAACAGACCAAGACTCCGTCTCAAAAAACAAGCAAGCAAACAAACAAAAAGTCTTAAAAGCTCTATCTAGTAAACCTTTTTAAAAGCTTTTTTTTTTTTTTTAATTTGAGATGGAGTCCCACTCTGTTGCCAGGTTGGAGTGCAGTGGCGCAATCTCGGCTCACTGCAAACTTCACCTCCGGATTCAAGCAATTCTCCAGCCTCAGCCACCCGAGTAGCTGGGACTATAGGCGTCCACCAACACGCCCTGCTGATTTTTGTATTTTTAGTAGAGATAAGGTTTCACCATGTAGGCTAGGCTGGTCTTGATCTCTTGACCTCGTGATCCTCCTGCCTTGGCCTCCCAAAGTGCTGGGATTACAGGCGAGAGCCACTACGCCTAGCCCTAAAACTTTTTTTTTTTTTTTAAAGATGGGGTTTCACCATGTTGGTCAGGCTGGTCTCAAACTCCTGATCTTGTGATCTGCCCACCTCATCCTCCCATAGTGCTGGGATTACAGGCGTAAACCACCACGCCCTGCCCCTTTAAAAAAGTTTAAGTCGTTATTATCTCTGTTAAATTCTTTTTTTGGGGGGTAGAGGGGTCAGAGTTTCCCTCTTGTTGCCCAGGCTGGAGTGCAATAGCAAGATCTCAGCTCACCACAACCTCCACCTCCTGGGTTCAAGTGATTTTCCTGGCTCAGCCTCCCGAGTAGCTGGGATTACAGGCATGCTCCACCATGCCTGGCTAATTTTGTAGTTTTAGTAGAGATGGGGTTTCTCCATTTTGGTCAGGCTGGTCTTGAACTCCCAGCCACAGGTGATCCACCTGCCTCAGCCTCCCAAAGTGCCGGGATTACAGGTGTGAGCCCCTGTGCCCGGCAAATTCTTGTTTTTATATTATAGTGGTAGCCCAGAGAAAGAAGTTTGATATTTCTTCCTATTGAAAAAATTCTTAATTACCTGTTTTAGCCCCAGGGACACCTTGGAAGAAAGTAATTTTAGCGTGAGAGAAATAGAACGGTACCTTGCAGTGGGATGAGAAGGGATGACTTTCCCAGCACCAGTAGGGTGGGTGGTAGGGGCAGAGTGGAGGGTGAGTGTGGGGAAATTCCACAGAGCTCTAAGTCTCCCATGGGAGTCACCCAGCATGGGTTTATTTTATTTGAAGTATTATCATGGCCCAAATTCTCCGGTAATTCCCAAGAACACCTTATAAACCAATTATAAATGATTGTAGGAGTAGCTGATACTTTGGGTTTACCCGTGCTGCTGTAAACACTGCAATAAGATAAAGGCCAAGATTTTATTTTATTTTTGAGACAGAGTCTCGCTCTGTTCCCCAGGCTGGAGTACAGTGGGGCAATCTCGGCTCCCTGCAACCTCCACCTCCTAGGTTTAAGCAATTCTCCCACCTTGCCCCCTGAGTAGCTAGGACGACAGGCATCTGCCACCACATCCCACTAAGTTTTGTAGTTTTAGTAGATACGGATTTTACCATGTTGACCATGCTGGTTTTGAACTCCTGACCTCAGGTGAGCCAAATTGGCTGGCGAGGTGGCTCACACCTATAATCCCAGCACTTTGGGAGGCCAAGGCAGGTGGATCACGTGAGGTTAGGAGTTTGAGACCAGCCTGGCCAGCATGGTGAAACCCTGTCTCCACTAAAAACACACAAATTAGGCAGTTGTGGTGTCCGGTGCCTGCCGTCCCAGCTACTTCGTGGGCTGAGGGGGAGAATCGCTTGAACCCAGGAGGCCGAGATTGTAGTGAGCCGAGATCACACCACTGCACTCCAGCGTGGGCAACAGAGTGAAACTTTTTTTTTCTTCTTCTTTTTTTTTTTAAAGAACATCCTACCCTCTTGAAGATTAACAGAGTGAAACTTAAAAAAAAAAAAATAGAAGCCAAGATTTGTCATTGGATGTTCTGAATACTACCAACCCCATTATAAACACTTAAATCAAAGTTAGACAGTAGCAACAGCAACAAATAACAACCCAGGGACCTTTGCTCCATCGCCTTTAATTAATGATGAAATGATAGCAGCTTTAAGCAGAGGGGTAGGTAAAAGGTTTAGAAGAGATGGTTCTACTTTGCTATTAGTCTCCATTCCCCAGTTCCCTTCTTGTCGAATTCAGAAAGATAGAAAAAAATACTTAGGGCTGGGCATGGTGGCTCAAGCCTGTAATTCCAGCACTTTGGGAGGCTGAGGTGGACAGATCATGAGGTCGAGATCGAGACCATCCTGGCCAACATGGCGAAACCCCATCTCTACTAAAAATACAAAAAAATTAGCTGGGTTTGGTGGCATGCGCCTGTAGTCCCAGCTACTCAAGAGGCTGAGACAGAAGAATTGTTTGAACCCGGGAGATAGAGGTTGCAGTGAGCCGAGATTGTGCCACTGCACTCCAGCCTGGCGCCTGGAGACAGAGTGAGACTCTGTCTCAAAAAAAAAAAAAAAAAAAACTTGGAATGAAAGACCAAAAGATAGGAGCATTTTTAAAAGACATAAATTGTAAAGGAAAAGCCATAAAATCTTTTTTTTTTTTTTTTTTTTGAGACTGGGTCTCACTCTGTCGCCCAGGCTGGAGTGCAGCGGTGTGATCTTGGCTCAGTGTAATCTCTGCCTCGTTGGTCTCAAGTGATTCTCCCACCTTAGACTCCCAAGTAACTGAGAATACAGGTGCATGATACCACGCCCAGCTAATTTTTGTATGTTTTCTAGAGATAGGGTTTCACCACATTCCCCAGACTGGTCTTGAACTCCTAGGCTCAAGTGATCCACCCACTTTGGCCTCCCAAAGTGCTGGGATTACAGTCATGAGCCACTGGGCCTGGCCCTACAAGATTAATCTTATTCCTGATTTATTCAGTTACTAACCCTCTTAGTCACTAACTTGTGAACCTGAGTTTTTTCAACTTTTTTTTTTTTTGAGAAATGAGGTCACTATGTTGCCCAGGCAAGTCTAGAACCCCTGGCCTCAAGGCAGCAGGTTGACTCTCAAAGGGCTGGGATTATAGGCATGAGCCATTGCACCCAGCCTGTTTTTGTGGTTTTAAAAAAATGAATAAATACGGCTGGGTGCAGTGGCTCACGCCTGTAATCCCAGCAGTTTGGGAGCTGGAGGAAGGCAGATCATGAGGTCAGGAGTTCAAGACCAGCTGGCCAACATGGAGAAACCCCATCTCTACTAAAAATACAAAAATTAGCCAGGCATTGTGGCACACGCCTGTAATCCCAGCTACTCAGGAGGCTGAGGAAAGAGAATTGCTTGAACCTGGGAGGCACAGGTTGCAGTAATCCGAGATCACGCCATTGCACTCCAGCCTGGGTGACAGAGTGGAACTCCATCTCAAAAAATAAATAAATAAATAAAAATAAATATTATTTTTAAATTGAAATGAAAACAATATTACAGAAACACAAATTTCCCAGAAGGGACTTCTTGCTGGGTATGAGGCTGCTTTGGTTTTCTCACCTGTCACTCCACTGGTTACCTAGACAGCCTTGATCTATCTGAATAGACAGAAATTCCCCCTCCTCCTTCCATGTTCACCTTCATTGTCGAGGATCTATGAATGGTCTAGTCTTCTCTAAAAATATCCACTGTGGTCCAGGCGTGGTGGCTCATGCCTGTAATCCCAGCACTTTGGGAGGCCAAGGTGGGCAGATCACTTGAGCTTGGGAATTTGAGAGCAGCCTGGCCAAGATAGTGAGACCCCTGTCTCTACTAAAAGTGCAAAAATTAGCTGGGCAGGATGGCAGGCACCTGTAGTCCCAGCTACTCTGGAGGCTGAGGCAGAAGCATCGTTTAATTCCGGAGGTTGAGGTTGCAGTGAGCCGAGATTGCGGCACTGCACTCCAGCCTGGTGACAGAGGGAGACTCCGTCTCAAAAAAAAAAATGAGAAAAATCATTATCTTGTGGTGTATTACACAGCTGATCTAGGCTAGCATACATTTTCTTTTTTGTTGTTGTTTTTTTTAAATGGAGTCTCACTCTGTTTCTCAGGCTGGAGTGCAATGGCAGGATCTCGGCTCACCGCAACCTCAGCCCCCTGGGTTCAAGTATTTCTTCTGGGTTTACAGGTGCCTGCCACTATGCCCAGCTAATTCCGTATTTGTAGTAGAGGTGGTTTTTTGCCATGTTGGCCAGGCTGGTCTCGAACTCCCGACCTCAGGTGATCTGCCCGCCTCAGCCTCCCAAAGTGCTAGGATTATAGGCGTGAGCCACCATGCCTGGCCAAATAACACATTTTTATTTAAAATAATTACATTCTCCAAAACAAAAAACACTGTAAAGAGTAGCAGTTACAGTTTTATAAATCTCCTTGCTATCTGTCTTAATAGAGGACAGCTGGTTCTCATATCTGCATTCAATCTATCGCAGTATGATGTTTTGGTTGAATTACATGAAGAGAATCTGGCCTCACACGGATACGAAGCTGGAAAATGAAGGGCCCCACAGAGCCACTGAAAGGGTCTCCAGGATCCCAGGGCTCCTCAGACCACATGCTGAGAACTGCTGCACTGGAGCAATACACATCATAATAAAGATAGGACCGTGGTGGGAATAAGAAGGCTTATTCTGAGGTCTTTGTATTAATGTGAAAAATCTGTTTACAATTCCGTCATTTTCAGGATCCTACAGCTGGGGGTTGGGAAATTCCATACTTGTCAATTCTTCCCCATTTCCAGCACAGCACAGAAGTATGACTCATGGCCGGGCATGGTGGGTAGCGCCTATACTCCCAACACTTTGAGAGGCCAAGACGGGCAGATCACCTGAGGTCAAAAGTTTGAGACCAGCCTGGCCACCATGGTGAAAACTCATCTCTACTAAAAACACAAAAAACAAAATTATCCGGGCATGGTGGTGCGCGCCTGTAGTCCCAGCTACTCAGGGAGGCTGAGGCAGGTGGCAGAGGTTTCAGTGAGCCAAGATCGCACCACTGCACTATAGCCTGAGTGACAGAGCAAGACTCCATCTCAAAAAAAAAAAAAAAAAAGTATGACACATGTCTCTTAAATAGCAAAATGAAACAAAGGGCCACATTTATAATTTAAAATATAGTTGTTAACTGATTTATTTTTTATTTTCTGTAGAGACAAGGTCTCACTATGTTGCCTAGGCTGGCCTCAAACTCCTGGTTCCAAGTGATCCTCCTTTCTTGGGCTCCCAAAGTGCTGGGATTACAGGTGTGAGCCACCAGCCACAGCTGTTGATTGTTATTTTTTTTTAGACAAGGTCTCACTCTGTTGCCCAGGCTGGAGTGCAGTGGCACCATCATAGCTCCCTGCAGCCTCAACCTTCTGGGCTTAAGCCATCTTCCCACCTGGCTTCCCAAGCAGCTGGGACCACAGGCGTGCACCACCACGACTGGCTTATTTTTTAAATGTTTTGTAGAGATGAAGTCTTCCTATGTTGCCCAGGCTGGTCTTAAACTGTTGGCCTCAAGTGATCCTCCTGCCTCAGCCTCCCAGAATGTAGGGATTACAGGCATGAGCCACTGTACCTGGCCCACAGTTGTTAACTTTAATGAAGAGAGACACTGTATCTAATCATCCATCTCTGAGTACTAAAAATATGAAAAGATGTGTATTTTAGATCTGTAGGCCAGGCACGATGGCTCATGCCTGTAATCTCAGCACCCTGGGAGGCCGAGGCAGGTGGAACACCTGAAGTCAGGAGTTTTATTGTTTGTTTTTGTTTTTGTTTCTGTTTTTTTTTGTTTTTTGTTTTTTTTTTTTAGACACTCTTGCTCTGTCGTGCCAGGCTGGAGTGCTACAGTGGTTTGATCTCAGCTCACTGCAACCTCTGCCTCCCTGGTTCAAGCCATTCTCCTGCCTCAGCCACCCAAGTAGCTTGGACTACAGGCGCACGCCACCATGCCCAGCTAATTTTTGTATTTTTGGTAGAGATAGGGTTTCACCATGTTGGCCAAGTTGGTCTCGATCTCTTGACCTCATGATCTGCCTGCCTCGGCCTCCCAAAGTGCTAGGATTACAGGTGTGAGCCATCACACCCAGCCGAGGTCAGGACTTTGAGACCAGCCTGGCCAACATGGCGAAACCCCATCCCTACTAAAAATATAAAAATTAGCCAGGCGTGGTAGCGGACGCCTGTAATCTCAGCTACTCAAGAGGCTGAGGCAGGAGAACCTCTTGAACCCAGGAGGCAGATGTTGGGAGCTGAGATCCGCCCACTGGACCCCGCCTGGATGACAGAAGGAGACTCTGTCTCAAAAAAACAAACAAACAAATAAATAAATCTGTAAATTGGTAGGTGAGACATATTAAGACGTATAAAAAGGTTGATTCACAGTTTAAACATTTATTTTTTAAATATATGAATTGAATTTAAAAAATGAAATTGTACAGCCAGGTGCAGTGGCTCACGCCTGTAATCCCAGCACTTTGGGAGGCCAAGGTGGGTGGATCACGAGGTCAAGAGATCGAGACCATCTTGGCCAACATGGTGAAACCCCGTCTCTACTAAAAAATACAAAAATTAGCTGGGCATAGTGGTTTCCCTCTGTAGTCCCAGCTACTCAGGAGGCTGAGGCAGAAGAATTGCTGAACCCAGGAGGCGGAGATTGCAGTGAGCCGAGATCACACCACTGCACTCCAGCCTGGCGCCTGGTGACAGAGTAAGACTCTGACTCAAAAATAAATAAATAAATAAATTATAGAACTAAAAGAATCTTTTATTATAAAGGCTATTCTCTTACATACATACACACATGCACACTTTATTATTTAAAACAGTTTTTGGTTCGCAGCAAAATTGGATGCAAAGAACAGGAAAAAAAAGAATCTTAAAAATTAAATAGGGCAACTTCTTTAACAGATAAGGAAGCTACCTCTGCAGGGTTCAAATGCTGGTCCAAGTTAGTCTACAAGTTAGTTGAAACCCAGTTTATTTCAGGATGGTAGTCTTAATAAAAATCATTCCATTAAATAAAGGCTAAGGTAGATAGAGCCACTGGGGAAAGAAAGGTTGAAGTGAAAGGGTTGTATAAGGCTAATTTTGAACTCAAAAACAATAATAGCTAATATTTAGTGGTTCCAGCAATCTTTTATTTATTTATTTATTTATTTATTTATTTAGAAACTGAGTCTCGCTCTGTCACCCAGGCTGGAGTGCAACGGAGTGATCTCAGCTCATTGCAACCTCTGCCCCCCAGATTCAAGTGATTCTCCTACCTCAGCCTCCCAAGTAGCTGAGATTACAGATGCTTGTCACCATGTCCTCTAATTTTTGTATTTTTAGTAGAGGTAGTTTTTCGCCACGTTGGCCAGGCTGGTCTCGAACTCCTGACCTCAGGTGATCCTCCTGCCTCAGCCTCCCACAGTGCTGGGATTACAGGCGTGAGCCACTGTGCCCAGCCAAGAATCTTTCATACAACACATTATTTCGTTTACAAAAACCAGTTAATATTTTATCCAATTTTATGGGTCATAGAGTAAGTTTAAATAAGTTAAGGCAATGTCCCTACACAACCAGAAAAGAAAGAAGTCAAGTCTCTCTGACTGCAAAGTTGATAATCCTTGTGCAATACTCCACGACCTCTCAACCAAAGTGCAAGTTAGTTTCACATTTTGAAAATCATGTAACACCTGTTAGCTTTTCTGGACCTCAGTTTACACTTCTGTAAATTGAGATGGTAGATTCATCTCTAAAAAATTGATGATTTTGGCTGGGTATGGTAGCTCATGTCTATAATCCCAGCACTTTGGGAGGCTGAGGCAGGAAGAACACTTGAGGTCAGGAGTATCAGCCTGGCCAACATGGTGAAACCCTGTCTCTACTAAAAATACAAAAATTAGCCAGGCATGGTGGTGCATGCCTGTAGTCCTAGCTACTTGGGAGGCTGAGGCAGGAGAATTGCTTGAACCCAGGAGGTGGAGGTTGCACCACTACACTCCAGCCTGAGCAATAGAGTGAGACTCCATCTCAAAAGAAAGGAAAGAAATAAATTAATCAGGCATGGTGGCGGGCACCTGTAATCTCAGCTATTCAGCAGACTGAGGAAGGAGAATTGCTTGAACCCGGGAGGCAGAGGTTGCTGTGAGCTGAGATCAGGCCCCTGGGCAAGGGAAAGAAAAAAGGAGGGGAGGAATTTTTTTTTAAATTAATGATTTCAGGAAATCCTAAAATGAGCCTGTCTCTTCATTTTTGTGGATTTATCAATATATAGAAGAAATGTTTTACGTAATTTCTGCAGCAAAACAAACCAATATTTACTTCTATTTACACTTCAATTATGAAAGCTAATTGTTGGATTAAATCAGTTGCAACTGGGCTATATCAAACTTCACAAGTGCTGTTAAAACCTTAAGTTACCATGTAATAATCTAGAAATGTCACCTAAAATTCTAAATTTCCAGCTTTCTGGGAAAATGGAAATTCCGGCAATACTTGCTCCAAATTCTCAGATGGAAATAGTTGCTGAGAGGTGAATAGCAGAGACACTCCATAGTCCCTTGCAGTCCTACCACTCCCTGTGGTCCCCAACAGTGACCTCATCCTACCCCTCCTTACAGTCATTTGAGGGGTGCCTGGTATAAGAAAAACTTCAGGCCAGGCACGGTGGCTCATGCCTGTAATCCCAGCACTTTGGGAGGCCGAGGCAGGTGGATGACCTGAGGTCAGGAGTTCGAGACCAGTCTGACCAATATGGCGAAACCCCGTCCCTTAAAAAAAAAAAGAAAAACTTCATACTATTTTCAGGACTGTTAACAGTTTGCTGGTATTGCTAGATTTGTATCATGAAACTCCAACCAGTCAATGTATTCATGGGTCCACCTGACGTGAAATTAAGAAAGAACCTCTTTCTCCTTCTCTTCCTCCTCCTTCCTTCTCCTTCACCTCCTTCTCCTCCTTTTCCTCTTCCTCCTTCTCCTTCTTTCTTTTTCTCCTTCTTTCAGAAGCAGCCTCAACCTCCCAGGCTCAAGCAGTCTTCCTGCCTTGGCCTCCCAAAGTGCTGGGATTACAGGCGTGAGCCACCACGCCCTGCTTGGAGTATGCATTTGAAACAAGTTCTCCAAATGATTCTTAACTACATTTTGAGAACCAATGTCCTAAAGCACAAAAGAAATTCATTAATTTGCAAATTGTTCTCCCTTCAGTGGTTTTTTGACAGAATATGTAAATTCTAAGAGAATTCAAAGGAAGAATTTACTCATAGCTGGACAAATCAGGGAAGGCTGCCCTGGGAGATGGTAGCATTTGAACCAGCCCTTGATGAAAACACAGGATGTAGACGTGTGCAGAATGTTTCCCCAGGGGGCGGAAGCTGTGTGAGCAAAGGCACAGAGGCAGGAAAAGGGCATGAGTCGGGAAGGGCAGGCAACTTCCCTTGGTTGTCATAAGCGTTCATTAAAGGGAGTAGAAGCTGGCGCGGTGGCTCACACCTGTAATCCCAGGACTTTGGGAGGCCAAAGTGGGAGGATCACTTAAGCCCAGGAGTTTGAGACCATCCTGGGCAACGTAGTGAGGCCCTGACTCTTTTTTTTTTTTTTTAATAGAGGGAGTAGAGGGTGCTTGCCAAGCTTAGCAAAGAGGCAGGGGCCTTGACATGAACAGATGTCACTACCTGGCTAAGGCACATAGCAGGAAGGTTTTGAATTAAGGATTAATATGATCAGAACCATACGTTGGGGGAATTTGTCAGGCATGAGTAGGAGCAGAGAAAACAAGAAGCCAAGATGTCCCTTCATGATGCTTAAACTAAAGGGATAATACTGGGAATAGAAAGAAGGAGACAGAGCTGGGCGTGGTGGCTCGGCCCGTAATCCCAGCCTTTGGGAGGCGGAGGCGGGCAGATCACCTGAGATCAGGAGTTTAAGACCAGCCTTGCCAATGTGGTAAAATCCCATCTCTGTTAAAAATACAACAATTAGCTGGGTGTGGTGGTGCATGCCGGTAATCCGAGCTACTCAGGAGAATCACTTGATCCTGGGAGGTGGAGGTTGCAGTGAGCCAAGAATGTACCACTGCACTCCAGCCTGGGCGACAGAGCGAGAGAAGGAAGGAGGGAAGGGAGGGAAGGGAAGGGAAGAAAGTAAGGAAGGAAGGAAGGGAGGGAGGGAGGGAAGGAGGAAAGGGGGAGGGAGGGAGGACTTCAGAGCTACATTAGGGGTAAAGTCAGAGTTTGGACTCGCAACTGTGACCTTACAAAAGGCAGAGTAGGCCGGGCGCGGTGGCTCACACCTGTAATCCCAGCACTTTGGGAGGCTGAGGTGGGGGGATAATGAGGTCAGGAGATCGAGATCATCCTGACTAACAGGATGAAACCCCATCTCTACTAAAAATGCAAAAAGCCGGACATGGTGGCACGCACCTGTAGTCCCAGCTACTCGAAAGGCTGAGGCAAGATAATTGCTTGAACTTGGGAGGCGGAGATCTCGCCACTGCACTCCAGCCTGGGTGACAGAGGGAGACTCCATCAAAAAAAAAAAAAAGTAGTTCTCAATCCTGGCTGCACATTACAATCACCTGGGGAACTTTCAAAAATGTCCCGCTTGCTAATGTAGTGTGCAGCCAAGTTGAGACCCACTTACCTAGAGCCTGGGTGACCAGGTGTCTCTGAAGTCCCCCACGAACAGGAATAGGTAACACGGGAGATGTTGGTTTGGGAGGAAGCAGAAGGCCCTCCCGGGCCCAGCGAGGCCAAGGGTGGTGGCACATCCAGGTGGAGGTGTCCAGTAAGTGCTGGAAACACAGACCCGATATTGAGAAGCTTAAAATAGAGATGTAGATTTCAGAGTTCACTGCATAGAGATGAGAATTGGAAACAGCCGCTCTGCATATTGCTTGAAAGTCGGTTGGGTGTTTGGCAAACAGTACCTAAGTTAGAAACTCATCATAGAAGAGAAAGAGAGATGGGCCAATGCTAGACCTTGAGGAATATCTGCAGGTTTACTCAAGAGAGTAGACCACTTGAATGTTTAACATTTGAACTCCCTTTCTTCTTCTCTTCCCTCCTGCCCGTCCTTCATTTTTAAATTTACTTCCCTGTCATTTTGAGGGTTTGTATCTGCATGTTACGAAAAGCAGAAAATGGTGACTTAACGCGCTTGGATAATTATATTCCCAACTTGGAGCACTTTGGCCTGTCTAATCCTGGGTGAGGTCTCCCAACTATGACACCACCCCTTAGAAAAAATAGGAGCTTTCATAGGTGTGGAACGGACTGCGGAGACGGCCAGGTACGTTGGCCAGGAAAGGCTAGGACTCAGCTGGAAGTAATTAACTTCTCAGCGGCGTAGAAAAAAGAAAGGAACACGTTCCTGGCCTTGCTCATGGGTATAGGATTCATTTCTACTTGAGGGAATGCTGGCCTGCAAGTTGTCTTGTTAGCTCCACAGTCAGCTCTCTAAACGCTAATGGAAAAGAGCTTTCCCTTTCCTTTCGCAGCTAAGTTTTCTTTTTTTTGAGATGAAGTCTTGCTCTTGCTTCCAGGCTGGAGTGCAGTGGCGAGATCTCAGCTCACTACAACCTCCGCCTTCCAGGTTCAAGCGATTCTCCTACCTCAGCCTCCCGAGTAGCTGGGATTACAGGCGTACGTCACCACACCTGGCTACTTTTTGTATTTTTAGTAGAGATGTAGTTTCGCCATGTTGGCCAGGCTGGTCTCAGACTCCTGACCTCAAGTGCTCCGCCTGCCTTGGCCTCCCAAAATGCTGAGATTCACAGGCGTGAGCCACCCCTCCCCGATCCCCTACCAGCCCTGGCTAAGTTTTCTTTTACAGAGTTGGAGAGTGTGCCCAGGCTTGACCTCATACTCATGCTCTTGTTACTTTTACAACGTGATTGTTCCATGGGCAAACACCTTAATTCATATTCTGGTAGGGAAGTTTCTTTCTTTTGTGTTATTTTAATTTTTTTCAATGTTTTATACAGAAGTAGGGGTAATCTTACTACATTGCCCAAGCTGACCTCGAACTCCTAACTTCAAGTGATCCTCTCTCATTGGCCTGCCAAAATGCTGGGATTACAGGTACGAGTCACTGCGCCCAGCCCTGCTAGGGGAGTTTCTGAAGGGAGCAGGTTCTACAGGCAGCATGCCATCTTCAGCCATGGAGAAAGTTTATCTGCCACCTTGTTACCCTCCTAAGGGGCAAAGGAGCACCTTCTGGCAACTTGGATTGCCAGAAATTGAGAACAGGCTGGGCAACATGGCAAAACTGCACTCTACCAAAAAAAAAAAAAAAAAAAAAAAATTAGCTGGGTGGAGTGGCATGTACCTGTAGTTCCAGCTCCTCAGGAGGCTGAGGCAGGAGAGGGGAGGGAAGGGAGGGGAGGGAAAGGGAAAGGGGAATGGGAAGGAGAAGAAGGGAAGGAAGAGAAAAGAAAAGGGAGAGGAAAGGGAGAGGAAGAGGAGAGGAAAGGGAAGGGAGGGAGGGAGAGGAGGGAGGGAGGCGGGGGAAAGGAAGGAGTAAATGCCTAGCCCAGGCCACACAACTGCCTACAGCAACGCCCTATCCCAGGGCAAGCTCCTGGGTCCAAGCTCTGCACTCTTTTCACAATGAACACTTAGCAAACTGTCATACCCTCTGCTTGTTCACCATCATCATCAATTAACAAGTGGAACCTATAACCGAACCTTGACCAGATTCTCTTTTCTATTCAGTCTGAGCCTGTTTTGAATGAGGTAGAGAATCAACTCAAGACAGCATCATCATATTGAGTCAATGGGTTAACTGCCTAGCCTAGGCTGGGAGTATCTTCCACTGGCCTGACTTAATTCATGTTCGTCATTGAGCCTGGAAAACTAAAGACGTCCTCCGACCTGTTTGCTCACCCCGTTAGGCACTGCTGTTGATAAACAGAGCATTTCCGTGTACTGCTTGCCATCCGCCTTGAAAAGGGACCTGACCGCCGGGCGCGGTGGCTCATGCCTGTAATCCTAGTACTTTGGGAGGCCGAGGTGGGTGGATCACCTGAGGTCAGGAGTTCAAGACCAGCCTGCCCATCATGGTGAAACCCCATCTTAAAAAAAAAAAAGAGAAGGGACCTGACAGAGCAACAATTCACGTCGTAGAGACCATCTCTTGCTCTTGTGGTGGCTCACACCTGTAATCCCAGCACTTTGGGAGTCCGAGGTGGGCGGATTACAAGGTCAGGAGTTTAAGACCAGCCTGGCCAGCCGGGTGTGGTGGCTCACGCCTGTAATTCAAGCACTTTGGAGGCCAAGGTGGGCGGATCACCTGAGGTTGGGAGTTCAAGACCAGCCTGACCAACATGGTGAAACCCTCTCTTAAAAAATAATAATAATAATAAAATTAAAAAAATAAAAAAGACCAGCCTGGCCAACACGGTAAAACGCTGTCTCTACTAAAACTACAAAAATTAGCTGGGCATGGTGGTGCACGCCTATAATCCCAGCTACTTGGGAAGCTGAGGCAGGAGAATTGCTTGAACTAGAACCTGGGAAGCAGAAGTTGCAGTGAGCCGAGATCATGCCACTGCACTCCAGCCTGGGCAACAGAGCAAGACTCTGCCTCAGAAAAAAAAAAAAATTTAGCTGGACTTGGCAGTGGGCGCCTGTGATCCCAGCTACTCCTGAGGCCAAGGCAGGGGAATTGCTTGACCTAGGGAGGTGGAGATTGTAGTGAGCTGAGATCTTGCCACTGCACTCCAGCCTGGGCAACAAGAACAAAACTCTGTGTCAAAAAAGAAAAGAAAAGTGCTGTGACACAGAATAAGCATGGGGCTTACTTTTGCTAGGGTAAACTGGGTGTCATTTCTTGAAAAAAGGAAATAATGAAGACATATGTCAGATGAAGACCTGGAAGCTACAAAGGAGACAGTCAAGGGTTTAGGCAGGTCATTTGTATGAGTCTGCCTGGGCTGCTATAACAAAATACACAGACTGAGTGGCTTAAACAACAGAATTGTCTGGGTGCGGTGGCCCATGGCCTGTAATTCCAGCACTTTGGGAGGCCAAGGTGAAAGGATCACCTGAGCCCAGGAATTTTGTGATCACGCCACTGCCACCCAGCCTGGGCAACAGAGCCATATCCTGTCTGTAAATAAACAAACATAAATTTATTTCTCATGATTCTGGAGATTAGAATGACCAAGATGAAAGCACCTGCGGCTGCTGCCTCTGGCAAGAGCGGTCTCCTGGTTCGTGGCTGCCGCCTTCTCTAAGTGTGCTCAAGCGGCAGAGAGGGGGGCCAGGATCAGCGCTCCTCACTTAACCTTAATCACCTCCTAAAGATCCTGTCTCCAGATGCAGTGACATTGGGGGTTAGGGGTCAAACACATGAATGGGTCGGGGGAAAACAGTTCAGTCTACAGCATCATTTAAGTTTTCTGTGCCTTAGGCATCTCCAAAATATAATTCCCACGGAGTGTAAATAAAAAGAAGTATTGGCTGGGTGTGGTGACTCATGTCTGTAATCTGAGCACGTTTTTAAAAAAATTTTGTGTTTTTAGTAGACAGGGTTTCTCCATGTTGGCCAACTCCCGACCTCGGGTGATCCGCTCACCTCGGCCTCCCAAAGTGCTGGGATTACAGGCATGAGCCACCGTGCCTGGCCAATCCCAGCACTTTGGGAGGCCAAGGTGGGTGCATCACTTGAGTCCAAACCAGCTTGGGCAACACGTTGAGACTCCATCTCTACTAAAAATACAAAAAATTGGCCAGGCGTGGTGGTTTGCACCTGTAATTCTAGCACTTTCGGAGGCCAAAGCCGGTGGATTGCCTGAGTTCAGGAGTTCAAGACCAGCCTGGGCAACATGGTGAAACCCCATCTCTACTAAAATACAAAAAATTAGCCAGGCCTGGCAGCGTGTAATCACAGACACTGGGGAGGCTGAGACAGCAGAATCACTTGAGCCTGGGAGGGAGAGGTTGCAGTGATCTGAGACTGCGACACTGCTCTCCAGCCTGGGGGACAGAGCGAGACTCTGTCTCAAAAAAAGAAAATTAGCTAGGCATGGTGGCGGTATGTCCCAGCTACTTGGAATGCTGAGGTGGGAGGATTGTTTGAGCTGGGGCTGGAGGTTGCCATGAGTGGGAATCATTCCACTACTCCCCTGCTCATCTGTGATTTGCTCATCTCGGCCTCCCAAAGTGCTGGGATTACAGGCATGAGCCACCACACTTCGCCTTTTTTTTTTTTTTTTTTTTTACATAATCCATTGTCCTTTCAATGAACATACCTTCCTTCTTCCCTGGGTGATAGAGCCAAGTCTAAAAAAAAAAAAAAAAAAAAAAGGCCCAGTCTCAAAAAAAAAAAAAAGAAAGTCAGTAGAAGAGAAAGTCAACGTTGACTCAATGTCATTTGTTTATGCTGATTGATTTCCTTTGAATTTATGCTAACTGATACGAATGCCAAGCAGTTTTATACTTTTAAAGGTTTGCTTTAGTCCAAGTAAGCAATTTAATATTGAAACAAGGAAAAGATTGTTGCTTGCGCATGCAGATTTTTTTCTGCCAATGCAAAATATGGTGATATTATTTATTCATTCTATATACCCTCACCTTTCCCAAAAGGGACTAGAGACTGCTGCAAAATGAAATGGATAATTATATGGTTCAAATCAAAATTTTCTTGCTGTAGAAAAAGTCAATGCAGTTTGGAATTTGTTTTGCTGTTGTTATACTTGTCTCTCTCTCTCTTTTTTTTTTGAGATAGAGTCTTGCTCTGTCACCCTGGCTGGAGTGCAGTGGTGTAATCTTGGCCCACTCCAACCTCTGCCTCCCAGGGATTCAAGAGATTCTCCTGCCTCAGCCTCCCAAGTAGCTGGGATTACAGGTGTCTACCACCATGTCCAGCTGATTTTTGTATTTTTAGTAGAGAGGGGGTTTCACCATGTTGGCCATGCTGGTCAGGCTGGTCTCAGACACCTGACCTCAGGTGATCCTCCCACCTCGGCCTCCCAAAGCCCTGGGATTACAGGTGTAAGCCACTGAGCCCAGCCTATAATTGTTTTCTTCAATCCTACAAAATTTCAGAGAAGCCAACTGACCAAAAGTTTCTGAAATCCCAGCTACCTAGAGTAGTTCTAACCAGACCGTCCTTCTTTCTCTCTCCTTCCTTCCTTCCTTCCTTCCTTCCTTCCTTCCTTCATTTCCTTTCTTTCTGACAGAATGTCCCTCTGTCACTGATGCTGGAGTCCAATAGCACGATCTTGGTTCACTGCAACCTCTGCCTCCTGGGTTCAAGTGATTCTCCTGCCTCAGCCTCCTGAGTAGCTGGGATTACAGGCAACCCCCATCATGCCCAGCCTTTTGTATTTTTGTAGAGACGGGGTTTCACCATGTTGGCCAGGGTGGTCTTGAACCCGAGACCTCAGGTGGTCTGCTCATCTTGGCCTCCCAAAGTGCTGGGATTACAGGCGTGAGCCACCACACCTGGCATTTTTTTTTTTATATTCCATTGTCCTTTCAGTGAACATACCTTCCTTCTTCCCTCTTGACAGCTGTTCACCTCTCTCCATGCTGCCTCTCTTCCAGCTCTCCAGCAACCTTAATCCATTATTCTAAATCAAGGGGAAGCATTCAAGTGTCTTGTTAAGTATTGCTACACTCAAAGAGCCACCTTCTCCAACTAGCCCTTGCCCTCTGTTACAGCTGCATTGTGTCCACCACAAAGTTCACATGTTGAAGTCCTAACACCAGTAGTTTAGAATCTGACTATATTTGGAGATAGGAAAAGAGGTACTTAAGTTAAAATGAGGTCATGGCTGGGCTAAATGGCTGATGCATATAATCCCAGCACTTTGGAAGACAAGGCAGGAGGATCACTTGAGGACAGGAATATGAGACTAGCCTGGGCAACACAGGAAGACACCCATCTCTACCAAGATATATGTGTGTATATATATATATTTTATTTTATTTTATTTTATTTTATTTTTTGAGATGGAGTCTTGCTGTGTTGCCCAGGCTGCAGTGCAGTGGTGAGATCTCAGCTGTACCTCCCAGGGTCAAGGGATTCTCCTGTCTCAGCTTTCCAAGTAGCTGGAATTACAGGCACCCACCATCATGCCTGGCTAAGTTTTGTATTTTTAGTAGAGATGGGGTTTTGCCATGTTGGCTAGGCTGGTCTCCAACTCCAGACCTCAGGTGATCCACCAGCCTCGGCCTCCCAAAGTGCTGGGATTATAGGTGTGAGTCACTGTGCCTGGCCAAAAAAAAAAAAAAAAAAAAAAAAAAGAGTTTCACTCTTATTGCTCAGGCTGGAGTGCAATGGTGCGATCTCAGCTCCCCACAACATCTGCCTACTAGTTTCGAGTGATTCTCCTGCCTCAGCCTTTCAGGTAGCTCTTAGTCTCTCATATAGGTATGCACCACCACACCTGGCTTATCTTGCAGTTTTAGTAGAGACGGGGTTTCCAATGTTGATCAAGGTGGTCCCAAACTCCCAACCTCAGGTGATTCGCCCAACTTGGCCCCCCAAAATGTTGGGATTACAGGCGTGAGCCACCGTGCCTGGCCAAAAAAAAATTTTTTTTTATATTAGCCAGGCATTGTGGCACACTTCTGTAGTCCCACCTACTTGAGAGGCTGAAGCAGAAGGATTGCTTGAACTCAAGAGGTTGAGGCTGCAGTCTACAGCGAGCCAGGACAGAGCCACTGCATTCCAGCCTGGGCGACAGAGCCAGACCCTGTCTTTAAAAAAAAAAAAAAAAAAAAAATGGGTCGGGTGTAGTGGCTCGTACCTGTAATCCCAGCACTCAGGGAGGCTGAGGCGAGTGGTTCACCTGAGGTCAGGAGTTCGAGACCAGCCTGGCCAACATAGCAAAAACCTGTCTCTATTAAAAATACAAAAATTAGCTGGGCATGGTGGTACATGCCTATAATCCCAGCTAGAGTGAAACTCTGTCTCAAAAAAAAACCCCAAAAAACTAACACCATCTTTTAACTCCTAAATGTGTTTTTCTACCTAATTTTATTTCATGCTTTGTTCATCTAACATATGATATTAGGCCACTTTATTAAAACCTTCTCATAAGCATTCTGTTATATGAAGATACACTTTTTTTTTTTTTTTTTTGAAATGGATTCTCCCTCTCTTGCCCAGGCTGGAGTGCAGTGGTGCGGTCTTGGCTTACTGCAATCTCTACCTCCTGGGTTCAAGCAATTCTCCTGCCTCAGCCTCCCAAGTAGCTGGGATTTCAGGTGCCAGCCACCACCCCAGCTAATTTTTTTGTATTTTTAGTAGAGACGGAGTTTCACCACGTTGGCCAGGCTGGTCTCAAAGTCCTGACCTCGTGATCTGCTCGCCTTAGCCTCCCGAAGCACTGGGATCACAGGCCTGAGCCACTGTGGCCCGCTGTGGAAGGGAAACATGGGGTCGAAGCCACCACACAGAGTCCCTACTACAGCACTGCCTAGTGGAGCTGTGAGAAGAGGGCCACTGTCCTCCAGACCCAGAATGGTAGATCCACTGACAGCTTGCACTGTGTGCCTGGTCTTTTGCCTGGGCATCCAGGCATTTCCAAACATCTTCTGAAACCTAGGTGGAGGATCTCAATACCATGAGGAAGCTGCCAAGGCTTGGGGCATCCGCCCTCTGAAGCCACAGCCCAAGCTCTACATTGACCCCTTTCAGCCATGGCTGGAGTGGCTGAGACACGGGGCACTAAGTCCCTAGGCTGGACACAGCACGGGGACTCTGAGCCTGGCCTATTAAACCAGTTTTTCCTCCTGGGCCTCCGGGCCTGTGATGGGAGGGGTGGCTGTGAAGGTCTCTGACATGAACTGGAGACATTCTCCCCATCGTGTTGGGGATTAACACGAGGCTCCTTGCTGCTTAAGCAAATTTATGCAGCCGGTTTGAATTTCTCCTTAAAAAATGGGTTTTTCTTTTCTATGCATCATCAGGCTGCAAATTTTCTGACTTTTATGCTCTGTTTCCCTGGGGTCTTTTTGTTTTTGTTGTTGTTGTTGTTTTGAGACAGTTTCAAAAATACCCTTGTTGCCCAGGCTGGTGGCTCACTGCAACCTCTGCCTCCTGGGTTCAAGCAATTCTCCCACCTCAGCCTCCAGAGTAGCTGGGATTACAGGCTCCCACCACCATTTCTGGCTATTTTTGGATTTTTCAGTAGAGATGGGGTTTCACCATGCTGGCCAGGTTGGTCCCAAACTCCTGACCTCAGGTGATCTGTCCACCTTGGCCTCCGAAAGCACTGGGATTACAAGCATGAGCCACTGCGCCTGGCCTCTGTTTCCCTTTTAAAACTGAGTGCTTTTAACAACACCCAAGTCACCTTTTGAATGCTTTGCTACTTAGAAAATTCTTCTGCCAGATATCCTAAATCATCTCTCTCAAGTTTAAAGTTCCACAAATTTCTAGAGGAGGGGCAAAATACTGCTAGTCTCTTTGCTAAAACATAACAAGAGTCACCTTTGCTCCAGTTTTCAACAAGCGCCTTATCTCCATATGAGACAACTTCAGCCTGGATCTTATTGTTCATATGACTATCAGCATTTTTGTCAAAGCCAGTCAGCAAGTCTCTAGGAGGTTCCAAACTTTCCCACATTTTCCTGTCTTCTTCTGAGCCCTCCAAGCTGTTTCAACCTCTGCCTGTTACCCAGTTTCAAATTTGCTTCCACATTTTTGGGTATCTTTTCAGCAATGCTCCACTCTACTGGTATCAATTTACTTTATTAGTTCATTTTCATGCTGCTGATAAAGACATAACTAAAACTGGGAACAAAAAGGTTTTAATTGGACATACAGTTCCACATGGCCAGGGGAGGCCTCAGAATCATGGCAGGAGTTGAAAGGCACTTCTTACATGGCAACGGCAAGAGAAAATGAGGAAGAAGCAAAAGCTGAAACCCCTGATAAAACCATCAGGTCTCGTGAGACTTATTCACTATCACAAGAAGAGCATGAGAAACACTGGCCCCCATGATTCAATCACCTTTCCCTGGGTCCCTCTCACAACACATGGGAATTCTGGGAGATACAATTCAAGATGAGATTTGGGGGGGTTGTGGGACAGAGCCAAACCATATCAGTATTCCAAACACAGATCTCCGAAGTGGCCACGTGGCAAAGATAAAAGACTTTACTGAGCCTGATGTATGGAGTGTACACCCTGTCTAAAGAGGGCAGCAGCCAGTCAGCAACGCCGTCTGTAATCAGGCAAGAGATGGACAGCTCTAATTTCCAAAAGAAGTTACAATTCTGTATTCTTTTTTTTCAATTCTGTATTCTTATCTGAAATATTTTATTTTTATTTTATTTATTTATTTAGAGACAGAGTCTCACTGTCATCCAGGCTTCCAGTGGGGCCATCTTGGCTCACTACAGCCTCCACTGCCCAGGTTTAAGCAGTTCTCCTGCCTCAGCCTCCCAGGTAGCTGGGACTACAGGCACATGCCACCACACCCAGCTAATTTTTTGTATTTTTAGCAAAGATGGGGTTTCACCAGGTTGGCTGGGCTGGCCTTGAACTCCTGACCTCAAGTGATCCACCTACCTTGCCCTCCCAAAGTGCTGGGATTATAGGCATGAGCCACCACCCCCGCCCTGAAATCTCTTATTTTTTAAATCTCAGAAACTAAAGTTTCTAAAGGTTGGCCGGGCATGGTGGCTCATGCCTGTAATCCAAGCACTTTGGAGGCCAAGGCGGGTGGATCACCTGAGGTCGGGAGTTCAAGACCAGCCTGACCAACATGGTGAAACCCTGTCTTTATATTAAAAAATTTTTTTAAAAAAGTTTCTAAAGGTTGTGAGAGATGAACAATACACATCTGTGACCACTGATTTGTAACCTCTAACTCAAGGTATATTTGTTTTCTGTTCACAAGGTATATTTGTTTTCTGTTCTACCCCTTTGGGTTTGAGCTGAATTTTCAACCAGAGTACAGGCTGAGCTGCCATAAGAATGTCCTTATCGGCTGGTCGCGGTGGTTCACGCCTGTAATCCCAGCACTTTGGGAGGCTGAGGCGGGCGGATCACGAGGTCAAGAGATAGAGACTGTCCTGACCAATAAATATGGTGAAACCCCGTCTCTACTAAAAAATACAAAAATCAGCTGGGCGTGGTGGTGCGCGCCTATAGTCCCAGCTACTCAAGAGGCCCAGGCAGGAGAATTGCTTGAACCCAGGAAGCAGAGATTGCAGTGAGCCGAGATCGCGCCACTGCACTCCAGCCTGGCGCCTGGCGACAAAGTAAGACTCTGTCTCAAAAAAAAAAGAATGTCCTTACCAGGGTAAAGCCACCCACCCTCCTCCCCAAAAGCAGTAAGAAGGTTTCCTGTTATTTCCTTCTAGTCTAGGAAACTCGCTACCAATTGAGAACTAAAACTGTGCCCACGCCTGTAATCCCAGCACTTTGGGAGGCTGAGGTGTGCAGATCACCTGAGGTCAGGAGTTCGAGACCAGCCTGACCAACATGTAGAAACCCTGTCTCTACTAAAAATACAAAAATTAGCCAGGCATGGTGGCATATGCCTGTAATCCCAGCTATGAGGGAGGCTGAGGCAGGAGAATCGCTTGAACCTGGGAACTGAGATTGCCTCACTGCACTCAAGCCTGGCAACAGAGTAAGACTCCACCTCAAAAAAAAACACACAAAAAAAAGGAAGACAGAATGTTTCTAATTTTCATCTTTAAGAGGAACGGAAAGAGTGAGCTTTCTTATGAAATTAGACGTTAAAAAAAGATGTGACACATCATATCAAAACTGTCTACACTCTGTTAAAGGAGTTAAAAATACTGAAATGTAGCAAGATGATTTTGTTGTTGTTTTCAGACAGGGTCTCGCTCTGTCACCCAGGCTGGAGTGCAGTGGCGCCAGAATGGCTCACTGCAGCCTCGACCTCTGGTCTCACATAATCCTCCTGCCTCAGCCTCCTGAGTAGCTGGGTTTACAGCTAAGTGGCACTATACCCAGCTAATACTTTTTTCCTCTTTGTAGAGATGAGGTTTTGCCATGTTGCCCATGCTAGTCTCCAACTTCTGGCTTCAAGTGATCCATCTGCTCTGGCCTGCCCAAATGCTGAACTCCACGTGCGAGCCATTATGCCTGGCCGCAACATAATTTAGGATTGCATTTTGTTTAAATTTTAAAATTTTTTAGTTTTTCTTATTATTGTAATATAATAGATCTAGGAGCTAAATTCTAGTATTCAGTTTTTGTACAATGATATGCAATTCATTCTCATGATTTGACAGTGTTGATTTTCTATTATTGACAATCTGGTGATTTGAAGAAAAGCAATTGTAGATTTATTATCTTTTTAGTGGGTATTAACATCGAAATGATGAGCACAAAAAAAAAAACAGAACAACCTTCAGTAGGCAAAGAGAAAAAAACATCTGAAATAAGATATGTATTTATATACCAACAAGGCTAAGCGTTTCTAGCACTGTTTAGGTTCCCAATCAGGCAAAACAGAAAGCAACCACACCCTTTAGAAAATTAGCTGGGCATGCAAAGACAGTAACTATATATGAAAGGTCTCTTTTTGTTGCTTTCTTTGTATTTAATTTCCATTTAAAAAATTTGGACCTCTATTCCTACATTTTATTGATAGTACTATGTTAATTGCATTTACTATTTATAAATAGTACTTGTAAAAATAATAAATATGGTAGTTCTTCAAGTGCAGTAACACTACAGCTAATTATGAGTAAGTTCATTCTTATGTTCAATTTAAGGAATAATTTTTTTTTTTTTTGAGACGGAGTTTCCCTCATGTTGCCCAGGCTGAAGTGAAACGGCGCGATCTCGGCTCACTGCAACTTGTCTCCCGGGTTGAAGCGATTCTCCTGCCTTAGCCTCCCGAGTAGCTGGAATTACAAGCATGTGCCACCAAGAGAGGCTAATTCTGCATTTTTAGTAGAGACGGGGTTTCTCCATGTTGGTCAGGATAGTTCTCTAACTCCCAACCTCAGCTGATCCGCCTGCCTCGGCCTCCCAGAGTGCTGGGATTACAGGGGTGAGCCACCGCGCCCAGCCATATTTTCCTTCTTAATGACTATTTTTTGCAACTACAAAAACGTATGTCTGTACATTCCGTACATAGTAGTATTTTCTTCCCAACGTGGTAACTAAAATACATTTAAATAAAGGCTAGAATTTAAAACAAAATTCTTCTACTGATAAAATACACTTGGAAAAGTAATAAAAATGTTTTGAGCACATTGCTTTGCATATAAACGTTCAAGAACTATTTGCTGAATAAAGAAATGTCTGAAAATGAAATATTTTTATTTGTTCCGAGATGCCATAATATTGTAAAGAAGCATTTCAAATTATTGTGTCAAATCTTCAAATTTAGCATTCAAATTTTAGCGTTTTTGGACATTTTACCCTTCAATTTATACAATTTGGAAGAAGAGTAGATGACTTGGTCATTGTTACTTAAAACAACGCGTCACCTTGTTCTGGAGAGAAATTAACATAATGGCCAAGCAGTGAAAATTAAACACTACATTTGTTCTCCATCCAATGCTAAAGTTCTAAGCACATCAGCATGGAGAAAAAAGGATGGGTAGAAATAACTGAACAGATTAGTCTGCCTCCACATCCACGCTGCAAACATTGGACAGATCCGGCTTCACTGAGTCCACCGTGCAGGGAAATGGACGCGCGGGCCAAGCGGAATCCCGGGGCGCGATCCCACCGCCTAGCGTTCCAGCAAGCCCTGCATCCCGGGGGAATCCACGCTGCCTTCGGAGTCTCTGATTTCTTTCCGTTTGCCTGGAGACAGAACGCCGCGGTCTGCACGCGAGAAGGGGAAAGTGCAGGACGACCGACGGCCAGGAAGACTCCAGCGCGCTGCGCCCTCCCGGAGACTCCCCGGGCACAAAGCGGCGGCCCCGGTTGCGCGCGCGCCTTCCCCCGAGCGCGGCCGGGCTCCCGCGGGGAATAGGTGACCGCGGCGCGCGTGGGTGGGGCGGGAAGGTGCGGGCGCCAGGTTCCGCCAGGTTCCTCCCTGCCCCTCCAGGCGGCCCCTCCCTGCCCCTCCCGGCGGCCCCTCCCTGCAGCTCCTCCGGCGGCCCAGGATCCCTCCGCCCGCCGCCGGCCCTTCCGCGCCAAGTAGTGCGCCCCCGGCCCCCGCGGCTTCCGCACACCAGGGCCCACGGGGAGGAGTCCACGGCCGCGCGCGACAAGGAGTGGCGCGGGGACGGCCGGGGGCGCGGGGAGTCGCGAGGTTTTCCCGGCGAGGCCGCGACAAGCTCCCAGAGGCCAGGGAGAGAGCGCGGCCGGGCCCTCGAGACTCCGGATACCCCCGCTGCGAGCGGGCTGGGCGTGTGCTGCCGAGGCGGAGTAGCCCGGAAAGCCGCGCGGGGCCGACGGCCGGCCGCGGAGGCAGGTGTCCTGAGGCCCGCCCCGCCCCCACCGCCGCGGGCAGGAAGAGGAAGGAGCCGCGGCTGGGTCTCCCGGGCGAGGGCGCCCTGCTCGGGGAGCGCGTGACCTAGTTCGTCCTAAAGTGGATTTGACAGGTTGTCAGCTCCGCTCCCCGCCCCGCCCCCACCGCCTTCCGGGTCTCCCTCCCCGCTCAGGGAGGCCCACCGCCCGCGGTCCCCGGCTCGGTCTCCCATTGGCTCTCTCGCTGCCTGGCGCCCCGCCCCTCGTCATCACCCTCCCATTGGTTTGGGGCCCCGCCCCTGCCCCTAGCTCGCCCTCCCATTGGCTTCCCTCGGCCTGGCGCCCCGCCTCAGCCCGGAGGACCCGGCCCGCCCTCTCATTGGCCTCGCACCTCCTAATGCCCCGCCCTTGCCCCTGCCCGTCCTCCCATTGGCCTCGTGCCGCCTAGCGCCCCGCCCTCGCCCCGCCCGCCCTCTTATTGGCCTCGCGCCGCCTGGCGCCCCGCCCATTTCGTGGCCCCGCTGTCTCCGCCCAGTCCGGCTTGCAGCTCGGCTGCGGGTTCTTGCGGGCGTTCCTCCGTCTCGGCCTCCTTCCTTCCCGCTTTGAGTGCTGCTCCTCTTCTTCTCCTTTTCTGCATGTCTCTCCTTTTTCTGATCTCCTCCGGTCCCGGGAACCCGAGAGCCCTTGCCCGGCTGCACCCCGTGGCCCGAGCTGGGCCCCAGGTGCCGGTTGCCTGCTCCACCTGCCCCGGGGCCCCCTGCAACCTTCCCACTGCTCCCCGAACCTGACCCCCTCCGTGCTTCACTTCTCGGTTTTCTTTCTTCCTTGAAATAAGCGGCAGCGAATCCGTTCTCCAGGTTTTCTCATGTGTTCAGTCTGCGAGGCTTCTCCCTTTCTCCACCCTGCGCCTCGGTTTCTCCCCCGCTTCCCCGCCCTCCCTAAACTCAGCCAAGTGGAACAGATCTCCCAGCCTAACAAGGCAGAGGGCGAGGATAAAAATGATAAATGTCAATATCAACATTTTTATTGCTTTAGGTTTTTGAAATGGAAAATTAGCTGGAACGCCCAGATTAACCCAGACCTAGGATCAAGATGGAGTTTCTTAAAGTACCAAGTGAGACTGCAGTGACAAAGTCGATTATCCCAGCAATATAATCAGCTTTGCCTGGGGAATCTACTTCTACTTTGTTTATGCAGTATGTTCTACCATTTAAAATTTCTATTTTTTTTTTCTGAGCTCATTTTGTAAATGGTTGCTCTTGAATGTAAGGATAAATTGACTGATGAAGCTGAGGTTTGGAGCCAATCCCCGAAAAAGGCATTTGGCATCAAACGCTAGAAACCCTTGGTTATTCAAATGAGGAAACTCCAGTAACTTTCCCAGGGTCTTTAAAGTGGGAGACCTCAAACATGGACCCAGGTCAGACTCCAGAGGTCCACCAGGACGACCCATTATGACTCATTAATGTATCCAGCTGCCTTCCTGCCTATCGTGGGGGTCCTAGCAGAGCTCCCCACCAGGGCCTTCAAGGCCTATCTTATAGGATCCCTGCCTTCCAGGAGCAGCTTCTTTCTGCCAAGACCATTTGGCCAGAGTCTTTGCACTTGAATTTCTTTAGACTTCTCACCTGGCTTAGCTTATCTGTCACCTTGGGGAGGCATCCATCTTTCTTCCTTTCTCTCTCTTTCTTTCTTTCTTCTCCTTTTCTTTTCCTTCTTCCTTTTTTTTTTTTTTTGAGACAGGGTCTCACTCTGTTGCCCAGTGCAGTAGTGCAGTCTTGGCTTACTGCAGCAACCTCCCGGGTTCAGAACCTTGGCCTCCTGAGTAGCAGGGACTACAGGTATGCACTACCACACCTGGCTAATTTTTAAATTTAATTTAACTTAATTAATTTATTTATTTTGAGACGGAATCTCGCTCTTTTGCCCAGGCTGGTGTGCAGTGGTGCCATGTTGGCTAAGTGCAACCTCTGCCTCTTGGTTTCAAGTGATTCTCCTGGTTTAGCTTCTTGGGTAGCTGGGATTACAGATGCCCGCCACCGTGCCCAGCTAATTTTTGTATTTTTAGTGGAGACAAGGTTTCACCATGTTGGCCAGGCTGGTCTCGAACTCCTGACCTCAGGTGATCCACTCACCTTGGCCTCCCAAAGTGCTGGGATGATGACAGGCATGAGCCACCGTGCCCAGCAGATTTTTTTTTTTTTTTTTTTTGTATTTTTGTATAAACTGGGTTTCGCATCATGAAACCCCAGGCTGGTCTCAAACGCCTAGGCTCAAGTGATCTGCCCACCTCAGCTTCCCAAAAGTGTTTGGATTACAGGTGTGAGCCACCTCGCCTTGGGGAGGCATTTCTGACACTGTTACTAAAGTACTTTTCCCTGCTCCCTATCATATCACCCTGTTTTCCTCAGAGCCCTTGGCCCAATGTAAAATCATTTTGTTTACTTACTTGTTCTGGTCTGTTCCCCTTCTCTTCTCCTCCCTCCCACCATTAAGATGTGAGCTGCTGGATGCAGGGGCCTTTTCGGTGTTCTTTCACAACTGTATCTCCAGGGCACAGGGTAGGTGATCAACAAATCTTTCACGAATAAATGAATGGGTCTATTTGCTGTGACCAACCAGGGAGTGACTAACCAAACTGTCCTTCCCTTTGGATTCTGCCAAAATTGTATAGATATACCTATAAGTAAGAGTTTGGAAAACAGCTATTCTCTTTTTAAGTATTTTGTGTTTCTTTGTTTTGCTTTATTTCCTGCAATTTTTGAAAACAAATCAGCAGCAACTTTAATTTGTAACAAAAGGATTAAATAAGTATCTTCCCCCTCTTTTTTTTTTTTTAATCCTGCTATTTTTTGACAAGGAGAGTGGGAAGGCCACTGTGTTGCCCACTTTTTTTCCCAGCTGTTCACAGAATGTAGCCACTGGCCTTGCCCTCACCCTGGCCCCAGGTGGGCAGATACTTGGCAGGAAGCCCCTTCCTCCAGAGCAGTCTCAGAGGCTCTCTGCTTGGCAGAGGTTTAGAGTGGGGGAAGGGAGGGAGTCCTGGTTCAGTGTGACCATCCCTGGGGCTCAGCTGCAGCCCTTGAAGTGGTTAAGTGTCATCCCCTCAGGGCAGAAAAGCAGAACAGAAGGAGGCCTCTCCTACCCTCATCCTTCCTCCCCCTCAAACATACTTCTGGGTTTTATTCATCAGCTACATCACAGTCTGATTTTATCTGGAATCTTTGTACATGGGGCCCTCTGTACATGCTGAGGCCAAGAGAACCCTAGGTCAGTTGCTGGAGATTTGTAATTTAGGCCTAACTGCCCCCAGTAGGTAGTGTATGCTGGTCGAGGTCTAGTAACCTCTCTGGGTCTCAGTGACCTCATCTGTCTTTGCCTATGTTGTTTGTTCACAGTTTTAAGGATACAGTATAGACATCTCAGATTTTAGCTACTAAAAACTATCAGTTTCAAACAAGAATCCTTGGCTTCCCCTCAGGGCCACAGAGAGGCTGCCAGTAGCAGTAGAAGCCAGTGCTTCCTAATGTATGTCCAGTAGGAGAGAGTGGACTTCTGTTCCTGCATTCCAGGCCAGAGCCCCCACGTCACCCAATGACCATGGGCAGAAGAATGGAGAGTGTTGATCAGAGTACATCCTTGGAGCAGGGGTGCTGTGAGCTTCTCCAGTAAGTGTGTATGCAACTGAAATCTCAATACATTTAGGCAGGGGGATGGAGGACAATGCTGAGTAGGTATTCAACAATGCCCTGGCCCAGCGCGGTGACTCATGCCTGTAATCCCAACACTTTGGGAGGCTAAGGCGGGCAGATCACCTGAGGTCAGGAGTTCGAGACCAGCCTGGCTAACATGGGGAAAAACCCTATCTCTACTAAAAATACAAAATATGAAACTAGCCAGGCCTGGTGGCCCATGCCTGTAATCCCAGCTACTTGGGAGGCTGAGGCAGCAAAATTGCTTGAACCCGAGAGGCAGAGGTTGCAGTGAGCCAAGATCGTGCCACTGCACTCCAGCCTGGGCAACAAGAGTGAAACTCTGTCTCAAAAAAATTAAGTAAGATAAAAAACAATGGCTTGTGAGTAACTAGCATAGTGCAGGGCATGTCGCATGGCTGATGTTAGGCATTGCTGTTGGCAGCAAAGATAACACGGTGTGGGAGAATCAGCCTGGCACCAAGTCATTCTCTAAGGTCCCTAATTGCTACTAACTACTAGCTTAGCGATTTCAGACAAATTATGGAAATTATACAATTTTAGAATCGGAAGAGTTCTTAGAGGTCACAGGGCTCAATCCTTCATTGGGCAGACTTGGAAACATACCCAGAGACATCAGTCTGAGTCTCAGTTTCTTTCTTTGTGAAGTAAGGCTAATACTACTGGTCATGTCTACCCTTGATGTTATTATGAGGATCAAATGAGGTAATATGCATGTACAAAGCTTGGAAATTTTTTTTTTTTTTCAGATAGAGTCTCGCTTCTATCACACAGGCTGGAGTGGTGTGGCGTGATCTCGGCTCACTGTAACCTCCACCTCCTAGGTTCAAGCAATTCTCCTTCCTCAGCCTCTCAAGTAGTTGATATTACAGGCATGCGCCACCACGCCGGGATAATTTATTTATTTTTATTTATTTATTTATTTATTTTTTAAAAAGATAGGGTTTCGCCGGGCGTGGTGGCTCACGCCTGTAATCCCAGCACTTTGGGAGGCCGAGGTGGGCGGATCACCTGAGGTCAGGAGTTCGAGTCCAGCCTGGCCATCATGATGAAACCCCATCTTTTTTTTTTTTTTTTTTTTGTTTATGGTTGGGGTTTAGGCGATTGGGGGGGGGGGGGGGGTGCTACAGGGCGGCTGGGTGAGGCCCCCCCCGGGCCGCC
>CAUYLG010041092.1:0-101950 GCA_963573385.1 Cacajao melanocephalus | reverse complement strand
TTTGCAGAAGTTATGCATCAACACTTCATCCCTTCCCTCAGCTCAACAGCCTCCAGGTGAGAGGTGAAACGTGTATGGGCTCAAGCTCAAAATGGCCATGGTACAGTTAAGCACCGTGAACGGGAGCGATCCCCACACTTTTATGCCAATATATTTATTATGTTCCTCTATGGCTCTGTTATCACTTAATTTGACACCAAGCCTCTAACGCCACATCTTCCTTCTTCCCAAACTATAAAAAGGGCCAAAATATTTTAATCATGAAGTCCTGTATAATTTAGAGATTATCTTCCGTCTGTGTGAGTTATAGCAATAATCAACGGGAGGCTGGGGATTTGTAAAACTAAGGCCCTAATTTTCTGACAGGTGTTCTGCTTGGTATGGAATTAACCTCTTTTTACATCATATACATCCATAAGAGCAAATCATTAAATATATCCTTGGTACAACAGACAACAAAGAGGCAGAATCCACTAGGTGGGAACTACCCTGCCTCAGTCTTAAGTCAAGTTCCATCATTCATTAATAACAGAAAAATAAATGATAGGGGTATTTTATCAGCTGCACAGTCTGAATCTGATTGATCCATCCACTTGGTAGTCCTAGAAGGACCAGAAGTCTTGATCCAACTATTAGTTACATTCTTCATTGTAGCCAAATGGGAGATTGGGAATGGCTACCAGGCCCTATATTACTTTCCAATGCCCAGCCATTTAGGTCAATGCAGTGACTAAATGCAGGGCAACTGGAGTCAGACAGAACTGGATTTAAATCCTTGAGCAGCTACCTGCTAGCTGTATGTCTTCTAGAAAGCTATTTAAGCTCTGAAAGTTTCAGTGTCCTCAAAGTCTGTTTATATCACAGAGACATTAATTACATCTACCTATAGGGTATTATAAATGAAGTAATGCATGGACCTAGTACCTGGAAAATAGCAATTGCTCAACTAAAGATGTTTCTTCTCTGGGAACCTGATTGGTATCTTGTTATCCATTCATTTGTTTTTATGCTCATATAACAAATATTTTTTGAGCCACATACAAGTACCATGTGAAGAGCATGTAGCAGTAAATGAAACAAGCCTTGTCCCTACCTTCATGGAACTCACAATCACCAAGGTCCATATGCAGAAAATAAGCAAACAAATAAAGTTTACAATTATGTAACTCTAAGCGCATGAAGAAAAAAATAAGGTGCAGTGAAGGAGAGTAATGAAGAGACATATTTAGATAGGGTGGTGTGTTAATTAGGGCCCTGGCAGGAAGAGATGGCAGACTCAAATGTCGTAACTTAGAGGAAGACTGTTCACTGAAAAGGCGTATAGAGGTTCCCTGGAGCAATGCAAGAGATAAGCTAGCAATTGCTGAGAGTCTTTTCCAACCTCAAAGGATGAGAGGCGGAAGCTGGGATGGCAGAGAGCATCCTCTTGATAGACGCTTTCAGTAGAGGTACAGAGGCCACCAACATGACTCTTCAGAGAGGGAACCCAGGGGATAAACACCCTGACTTCAGCCTCTGACCTTCTGCCCTCAAGAAGAAGCTGGGGTCATGAAGACCCGTCAATGCCTCTCTGAACACAGGACAGGGTGAAAAGGGGATTTGAAGTGCATTTACAAAATATCCAACACAGGCAGTTAAGAAAGGCTCTTCTGAAAAGCAGATCTGTAAGTGAAGGACAAAAATTTGGGAAGGAACCAACTAAGAGAAGTCAGGGAAGGGCATTTGAGACAGTGGTGACTGCATGTGCAAAGGTCCTGAGGAAAGAAAAAGCTCTGTGTGGCAAGAGACAGAAAGGAGGTCAGCGGGGCAGGACCAGTGGATGAGGCTGTGGAAGAGCAAAATGAGTTTGGAGGTGTTCTCAGGGGCCATTGATCTACCTAGATCCTGAATCAAACAGAAAGATTTTTCTTCCCACTGAGTGCTGGCCCCTGTTTTTTGACTCCTCCCCTCAACTAGTATAGGCTAAACAGATGTACTTAACGTAAGTTAAAACCTAGGAAACCTCCTGAAATTTCTGTGTGTTTCCATATACCATTCCATCTGTCAGAGACCGATTCTTCTGCAGCCTACGCCCGGTGCTAATGCCAAGATAAAGCTTGACTATCACAGTTCCTTGAAATCACCATATTGGAGAAAAGGAGGGTTATCTTAAACATTGCCGGGTGTCTTAAGCATTGCCAGGCATTGCCATATGGGAGAGAAGGAGGAGTATTTTAAGCACTGCCATGCTTGATATTTTCAAGATAAAGCTTGAAAATCACCTTTCCTTGAAGTCGCCATATTGGAGAGAAGGAGGGTATCTTAAGCATTGCCATTGACACTATCTCCCAATAATTATAATGTAGGCAGACTCTACCTCCCTGCCTCTTTGTTGTTGAGCTTGGCCATGTGATTCGCTTTGGCCCAATGGACTATTAGCAGATGCGATACAAGCAGAGGCTTTAAATGTGTTTGTGTGATTTGGCTTGATGGCCTACAGCCGTATGATCTCCCAGGAGGATAGCACGTCCCAAGGATCCACGAGTCAACCTGAACCCAACTGGAGTCCAGCCTGGCCCCGCCATGTTCAGCCTAGATCAGCCAAACTGTGGCTGACCTGCTGGCCCATGTTTGTCACACAGCATCAGCTGACATGTTTGTTCCTCAGCAAAAACTGACTAATACTAGGTTTCTGGCAAATGTGTGGGAGTCAGAGGCTGGGGCTGGTGAACAAATGTAGGCAGGCTGGGGTGATTTCTAGCATATCAGGCAACACATACCATTGTCTCAGAAAACGACTGGCTGTAAGTAAGCTTCCTGGTGCTTCATCGCTCTGTTTTCAGCAAGTTTGTGCATGTGAGAACCCTGCACTTCACCCAAAATGACTATTGCAAAGCCAAGAAGATTTTGCTGGCATCAGAAATACTGGATTCATGTTTTTCTTTTTCTTTGTTGTCCAAACTGTTGATTCCAAGTGTTATAAAGTGCCAAGATCCTGCTTCCTCCTCAGGGTCCCCATGTGTTGGATAAAAGCAGGTATTTGTACACATGCCTTTATACCTTCAATGCTTCTCTTTATAAATCATACTGGCTGGCCCTTTGAGCATTCTTCACATTGCTTTTGCCTGCCCTCTCTGTAGCTCCCAACCCATCTGGCTCCATCTGGCTCACACTTCACCATACTGCTTCAGACATGAGCTCACCAGAGTTCAAGAGAGATACCAGAAACCCTCCACTGGATGTTTGAAACAACACATAACTCAGGTGAAATGCCACATGCTTTCCCTCTGAAACACCTGTAAAAGAAATGGAAAATATATGTAAATTATCTAGCTCCTCCACGTTTCTACTGAGCCCAAAATCCATACAGCCAAAGAAAAGGCTCTTATAGCTTCAGAAAAAACCCATGCCAATGTACTACCCACTGGCTCCCTAAAAAGCCTGCTATGCATCAGACACTGTGCCTGGCACTAGGAGGAATATTATTTAAAACCATCAAATTCCCTGACCTTGAAGAGTTCATGGATTTAAAAAAGCGAAAAGTCTTAAGTAAAGGCTACTACTGAGAACAATAACAGACGGTGAAAATTGGCTGGTCAACTGGCCAAGTTTTTTACAGTATGTCACTGAATCCCTGAAACAGTACCCATATTATAGCTAGAACAACCGAGGCTTGGCAAGATCTAAAGAACTTCCCTAAGGTCATGCAACCCGTAAGTGGTTGATGTGAGACTTACCCTGGCTCCTGACTCTTTGCCCCTGGAGACCATGTACTGAGCCACTGCCCTTACTTCTTCTCCAGGGTCATAATGCAATTAAAGAGCCCCAGTAAAAGCATGTACCAAGCAAGATAGCCTTACAGTGGAGAAAGTGGCTTTCTAGGGGAGGAGAGAACCACATAACAAAGAAGATGAACAATGTGCAGGGTATTGGAGAATGCACTAGATTTTACAAATGGTAATAAAAGGAAAAGGACTGGTATTTGCAAAAGCATGTAATTGAGAAAGGGCATGGACCAGTAAAGGAAGTTACAGAAAAGGCTATGAGGTGGATGGCAACAAAGAGGAAAGGGTGATGGAAAAAAAGAGGTGGAGAGCTACATTAGCACCAACTAAAAAGGACCCTGGAGCATCTTGCAAATTAAGTCAGTTGTTAGTGCCCTTATAGGAATCATTTTTTTCTTTTATTTTGCCACCTGATCTCTCCTAGTTTGCATTTTTTTAAATGAATCTCATTTTGCTGTTTATTACCCATATATTGAGACTGTCTATATCTCTTGGAATAAATTCTATCCATCATTCTTATTAGATTTATTCCAGTACCACCCCAGTTTGTATAATTTGCAAATTTCATTAACATTCTCTTTGCTTTTCTCCTGGAAACCATTAATAACATTGTTGCATATGATCAGGCTTAACACCAATCTCTTTGGCACCCCTACTAATCAACTACCCCTCGCTGGATGTCACACTATTCATCACCATGCCTTGTTTACAGACCCCCTGAAAATTATCAATCCCTATGACAGTGTTCACATCCAAGCCAGTGTCAATTAATTTCATAAGTAAAATTTTGTGACGCGGTATCAAAGGCATTACCAAAATCAAGATGTATTGCAGGGACTTTGTTCCCCTCCGCTCTGAATGTTAAATAGCTTTCAGGTTGCTCCTGGATGATTTATCTGTGGCAATACCAAGTGGCTTATTCACTCATGATTCCATTACTTCTTAGATGTTCTGGGCTATTTTCCTCCATACACTTAAACTTACTAGACGTCATCCCAGAGATCATGCCTCTTTTGAAAAGATAGGTGAACACATTTGTTGTTAGCACGAACTTCCGTGATCCCTACAAATACATGAAGTAATTTAAAAAGCAATTCCTTTTCTCCTTGACTGGCAGCTTTTACAAGATAGCTAGGTACCTCCACCAACCTTGCTCTTTATGGATAAAATATCATGTTTTAGGGTTCTCCTTCAGTCCCATCTACACCTCTAACTTGGAACTTCCTCATTAATTCAACCCCAGGTGCAGATAGTGTACATTGTGAAATACTCTAGCCAATGTACCTCACTGCCAGCTAGTGTCCCTAAATGCTGCTTTAGGGTCACAAATGAATCCAAATGCAGGTGATTAGGACTAGAATCCTGCTGCTTAAAAATCATAATGTATCCTGAGCCCATATAGCATCATGGTTTTTTGCCCTTCTTGGTCATTTGTCCCTGCCTGTGACTCCTCACCTTCACTGCCATTGACAGGGTATTTGACGGAGAATAAGACCTAAGTATGAACATGAACAATTTCTATCCAAATGTCTCCCTTGTCTCAAAACAAAAAAGGGGGAAATAAGACTGGGAAAAGCTTGCAAATGAAGAGAGATAAAAGGAAGCAGCCATTGGTTGGACACTCTTGTGAGAAGGAGCAGCTTGTCGTGAATTATACCAAAACTCAAAGTGGATTTTGGTAGGGCTTCAATAATTTCCAAAAAAAAACCACTCTGAGATGATCCAAGTTACATCTCCCAGGTAGTTGACTCAAGCACTTCAGGACACAGGTATAGGTTTTCCCATATACACCTGTGAAGATCAAACTCCCGCAGGCATTTGGTAAGAGCTGCCCTAAATGCTTTTTTGAGTTAGCTTGGTATATTATTCAGGGTTCCAACATCCTTGATATGGTTTGGCTACATTCCCACCAAAATCTCACCTTGAACTGTAATAATCCCCAAGTGTCAAGGGTGGGGCCAGGTGGAGATAACTGAATCGTGAGGGTGGTTTCCCCACACTATTCTTGTGCTAGTAAGTCTCACGAGATCTGATGGTCACATAAACGGGAGTTCCCCTGCACACGGACTCTTGCCTGCCACCATGTAAGACATGCCTTTGCTTCTCTTTTGCCTTCCACTATGATTGTGAGGCCTCCCCAGCCACATGGAACTGTGAGTCCATTAAACCACTTTCCCTTATAAATTACCCAGTCTTGGCTATGTCTTTATTAGCAGCATGAGAACAGACTCATATAATCTAATTGCCTCTATTTCTCTGATTCTCTTTCTCTCTCTAATTTGTTATGAGAAAATGGCTCATGTAATTATGGAGGCTGAAAAGTCTGACAGTCTGCCATCTGTGAGCTGGAGGCCCCGGAGAGTCAATGGTATCGTTTCAGTCGAGTCTGAAGGCCTGAGAACCAGATAGTGGAAGCCCTAATCCCAGAGCAGGAGAACACCATTGTGCCAGCTCAACAAGGCAGGTAGGAAGGGGACAAATCCTCCCTTCCTCTGCTTTTTGTTCCATTCAACCCCTTAATGGATTGGATGATGCCTGCCCACACTGGGGAGAGTCATGTACTTTATTGAGTCTACTGATTCAAATGCTGATCTTATCTGGAAACACCCTCACAGGCACACCAAGAAATGTTTAATCTGGGCACCCCGTGACCCAGTCAAATTGACACATAAAATGAACTCTCACATTGGCTTCTCTGTAATCCATGATGCAGAGCTGTGGGGCTTCAACCCATCCTTAGGAAACTCTGAGATGAGTAGAATATGAGTACCCTTTGTGCTCCCAAATATTAACATGTTTTTGTGTCTACCCTCCAGGAGTGAGAGTGAAGGTCAGAAATCTCATATGTCACAAATATACATAAACACACACACACACACATACACACACTACCAAATATGGTGCAATGAGTACTGCAGACACAAGATTGTGAGAATTCAGAGGATGAAGAGATCACAACGGGTTTTGGGAAATCCCTCTAGGCTTCATGAGGGAGGTGATATTTAAAGGAACAACCTGGAAGTTGAGGTGGGGAGGAAAGTTTTGCAGCTAGAGGGCTGTTGGTCATGTCAACTCGGGATCCACTCAGAGAACAGTGAGAAGGCGGATGAAGTGGCCTGAATTTGAACAAGTGTCATTACGGGGAATGAGTAGGGCAGGGATCTGAAAGGCCTCGAAGGCCAGGCTGAGCCTGAGTTTCATTCAACAGGCATAAATGCCTTTGAGGAGGTGTGTAATTTAGTCTGTCTTTAGAATTGACCTATTGAACCATGTTTTCCAAACCCTGTGTAAAATTTTGCACTTTATGCCCTTTATGAATTCATTCACGAATGCATAATTTTATAGCACGTTAGTGAAAGGTGCCATGAGGGAACCTATACAAAGACAAATCATATAAATTCTGCCTTCAACCTTACTCAGGGTCGGCCAGTGAGGGCTGGGATCAGCACGTGTAGAATTTAACCCAGTTGAACCTGTATTGCTTACTGACATCCTCTTCTCCCTTGCCTTCCAGCAGGACTCTCTCCTCTGGCTCTCCTCTGGTGTCCCTGAATACCTTTCCCTGTCTCCTTCCTCCTTTTTTGTCCCTCTGCCTGCCTTTATATCTTAGTCCACTCCAGAACTCATCCCTTGCCCCTTCTCCTTTTATACTTCATGGTCCCTTTGAAGACGCTCTTCTATTTCCACAGCTTCAACCACCACTTACGTGGCAAAAACTGCTGTCTGGCATCAACCTCTCCTCTGACCTCTGTCTGACATTTTCCAGTGATTCCTAACTATGGCCACCAGTAGACACTTCAAAAGCAACATGTTCAAAACCAAGGTCATTTTCATCCCCTTCCAAAATCTACCCCTGCCTGACCCGGTTCTCTATGTGATTCTTTGTCTTAATTAACAGTATCACTGCACTCTACAGAGTTCACACTAAAGATATGGTAAATTTTCTGAACCCCACTTCTCCCTTAACCCCATATGCTACTGATACTGCTAGTCAAACATCTGTGGAGTCCATACTCTCTCTCCACCCCAGTCTGAGTGTATCAACATCAGTTTTCTAGAGAGTCAACTGAAGATTTCCAAGAAGGATGACACTCTATCTATCTTCACGCTAAAGAATGTGTAGCCACCAGGTAGAGAAGGAAGAAGGAAAATGGCATTCCCAACATTAGGAGCAGTATAAGCAGGCCCAGAGGTGTGATGAAGCATTGTCCTTGAAGTTTAATGTGGAAGTAGGGAAGGGCTTGCGTGTACGAGAAACAAAGGCTGGGACTACAGAGGGGACAGTAGCCAGGTGAGGAAGAGTTTTGTTCACTAGGCTAAATAGTTTGGATTTCTGCCTCCTTGTCACTGCCACACCAGTTCTGGGACGGGGATAATGTCTTCTATGAGAAATCATACCACCCAGCTTGTACTGTGACAAGTGTGGAATCCAAATTCACTTTAGGTACATGGTTCAGAAATATCAAACTGAGAAATGAACATCAAAACTAGTCATGGAACAGTGAAACTTCTGGGTCCCCTAGAAAAAGCTGGAGGTGATATTCACAAAATTAAATACATAGGACTCCCACAGAGAAACAACCCCTACTAGAAAGAGTTCATAATCAAAACTTTAAAATGCCAAGACATATACCATCCTAAGCAGAACCAGCAGTTGCAATAAATAGTAGAACTGGCACTCCAAGAACTGTAAGTGTCTACAATACCTAAATAACTATAATTTTGTGTGCTTAAAATCATTAAAGAGAAGAATAGAAAAAATAAATCACAACAGTTAGAATAGGACATTAGGTTTTTTTTTTTAAGTGGATTTCTACTAGAATCTAGTAAGACTGCAAAAATGCAAAAGACAGGCAATGAAACGAAAGATGCAATGGACAAATTAAACAACAGATAATTAACTAGAAGGCATTGCTAAGTAACTGCAGGATATGCACAGGCATATAAAGAGATGGGCAATATAAACAAGAGGGTCAAAAATGTAGAGAATTGAATGAAACCATCTAATTTATATCTAATAACTCTAACAGGAGAACATAGAGACAGGAAAGGCAACACTGAATTTCCTAGGATTGAAGAAAAATTTAAGTTCCCAGATTGAAAAATTAAAGTGACTTCTAATCTTTATCAATAAAAACAATTACAGGAAATTATTCTTTTCAAGCATACATTGATCTAATTTTAAAAATTATCCTGTACAATCCACAAAATGGGATCTCAACAAATTCCATAGACTCAGTATCATATAGACCCAAGTTCTTTGCATATTTTTTGACAATTATATTTAACAAGACAGCAATAAAAAAAGAGAGTTAGACTGGGCATGATGGCTCATGTCTGTAATCCCAGCACTCTGGGAGGTCAAGGTGGGTGGATCACTTGAGGTCAGCAGATCGAGACCAGCTTGGCCAACATGGTGAAACCCCATCTCTACTAAAATACAAAAATTAGCCAGGCCTAGTCATAGGCAACTGTAATGCCACTACTTGGGAGGCTGAGGCAGGAGAATCGCTTGAACCAAAGAGGCAGAGGTTGCAGTGAGCCGAGATCATGCCACTGCATTCCAGCCTGGGTGACAGAGCAAGACTCCATAACAAAAAAAAAAGAGAGAGAGAGAGTTAAAGGGATTTGGACTTTATATCAAAAGTGTTTTCTTTGGGGGAGTGGGGAGTATTGGAAGTTTGGAGCAAGAGAGTGTCCAGATTTCATGTTTTTAAAAAATTCTCACTAGATATAGATGGAGGATGGCTCTGCAAATAGAGACCTCATTGGAAGTAGGGAGGAATCTAGGTGAGAATAAGTCATCAGGCCTAAGACAAGCACAGGAGGAATGGGGAAGGGGGCTTGTATTTGAAAGGCTGTAAGGAGCCAGAAAATGGCAACTTATTAATTGGATATGGGGTGAGTGAGGTAAAGGGAATAGAACTCAGCGTTCTGATTTGGGTGAATGGATTTGTGGGTCTTTCATAAAAGTGGACACCATGGGAACCAGTGGGAATCCCGTCTTACCGCAGCTCAGATTCTGCATGTTGCTACTTCTCCTGCAGCATGTAAGTGGTAGCGAAAGCCATGAGCATGAATGAGGTCACCAAGGAAGGCATATGGAGCGAGAGGGGCAGAGGATACTGGAGCACCTTGTGAAACACCAACATTTAAGGTCTCAATATTTAAGGTTTCATTCTTCTTGAAAGAAACTAAGAAGAAATAGCCAGATTCCTGAGTAAGACCAAAACCATAATAGGTGGGGAGCACCAGTGTAAGGAAGGGGAAGGGGAAAACAAGGCCTATTGCCAAGAGAAGTCACACAAACCAAGAAGAGAGTGTGTCCATTGGATTTTCAACTATGAGAATTTGGCCAAACTTGGCAGGAAGACTTTCAGCAAAATGTCGTAAGTGGACATGGGGGTTGTTCGGATTGAAGAATAAATGTGAGGTGAAGAAATATAAACAGAAATTGAGGATATTCCTTTATGAGGCATGGCTTTGCAAGGAAGGAGAGAGACAAGATGTTCAAAAGAACAAGAAGTTTTTACGTAGGTAAAACTGAATATAGTAATTTGTTGAAAGGAAGAAGGGAAGGAGAGAGGAAGGAGGAAAGAAGAAAGAAGAAAGAAAGAAAAAAAGAAAAGAAAGAAAGAAAGAGGAAGAAGGAAGGAAGGAAAGAAAGAAAGAAGGAAAGAAGAGAGAAGAAGGGAAGAAAGAAAAAGAAAGAAGGAAGGAAGAAGAAGGAAGGGAAGGGAAGGGGGAAGTAAGAAGGGAGGGAGGGAGGAAGCAAAGGAAAAAGGAAGGAAGGAAGGGAGGGAGGGAGGTAGGGAGGGAGAAGTGAGGGAGGGAGGGAAGGAAAGAAGAGAGAAGAAGGGAAGAAAGAAAGAGGGAAGGAAGGAAGAAGAAGGAAAGGAAGGGGGAAGGAAGAAGGGAGGGAGGGAGGAAGCAAAGGAAAAAGGAAGGAAGGAAGGAAGGGAGGGAGGGAGGGAGGGGGAAGGGAGGGAGGGAGGGAGGGGGAAGGGAGGGAGGAAGGGAGGGGAAAAAGTGATTATCATTTCATTAAGATTTAGCTCCTGGTAGACTACGTCTCTGCAGATAAATTTGTATCTTTTAAGATAACAGAAAAGTTGCATAAGTCATCTCTAATGTTAGTCTTACCTTGCTTTAAAAAAATACATGACAGTCATCCTATACCAAGGTGGTCAAATATTGCAACATTGGTGGCTGAAAACCTCTACTACTTAGTTTCCTTCCAATCTTCTAACCCTTGTTTTATCCGTCATTGTGTTTCCAACAACCATCTTTAAAGCTGTTATTAAGTGGACAGCAGAGTTCAAGCCAGGGAAAGGATAGCACTCCAACCAAAAAACATCTCAGCAAATTAAGGAAAGAATTTATCTAACATCCACTCCTCCTAGAGAAAATTGCGTTGAAGGGATTCAGATAGAAAGTGGCCTGCCTGGCACTGTCAGATACAGATTATTTTGATAAGTAAATGTATAGGGCTCAATTCTTTGCCTAAAATCCTTTGTATCAAGTATGATTAACTAAATTCAACAAATGGTCACTCATTAAAGTTCAGAGAATCGCTTTCATTTTGATTTTGCTTGTTTCTCCATGTGTCATAAGGACACAAGCAGAACAAAGAGTTCACCGCATTTGATAGTGACTGAGTGATATTTATTCATGAATACAGTAGGAGTTTGGTATAGAGATTTTAATGGGAGAAGCAGAAAAATACAGTATTAAAAACCCCATTTAGAGTCATGATTTATTTCCCTGATTAAGATTTTCTGCCCTTTCCTGAAGAAAAAAAAATTATAAATATAATTGAAAGCGTTTATCACCTAAGATGCACCATTTGGAAAAGAAAACAGGAGAATGTATTTTTAAACCATAAATTTCCAACGTGTTCACCCCTCGCATAAATAAGCAGCCCTAGACTTTGCAAGAAATATTAAAGTTCATTTAAATTGCAAATCTGACCTTATTAAAATGGCTTTCTCAAAGAGCCATAAACAAATAGAGTGCGTTGGTAATACTGCCAAACAAAAGAATACATTCTCAACCAGTTCTGTAATTAAAGTGATAAAATAGAATTTTCACAGTTCTGAATGACTCAGAGACGGACGAGGAAAACATGTTATGACAATAACTTGAGGTGGGGAGAATGTATCCATCTGGAGGGTCCCTTCAATAAATGTCTCCGTACAATTACTCTTTGAAAGTCAATATAAATTCTTATGAACAGCTTGGAAATGTTATTATATTGTTGCTAATTTAATGTGTTTGGAATACTTTTCCTACAGCTACCACCTTCCCTCTTATTGTTGGAAGCACAGCCATTAAGATTTACTATGTTTGGGGTAAACATAAAAATGAAACAATTAAGAATGAGCTTATATCTGCAAATGGCTCGAAAGAGCTAACAAATTTCAAAATTAAAAGCCAAACAAATAGGCTGGGTTGGTTACTGAGTTTATGGGAAATCCATACCTGAAGGTATATTTAAATTAGTGGATTGTCACCAAGAAATTGGTTTCATTTTACCTAGAAAAACAATCCAAGGTGCAGAAAGCCACACAATTCAGAGATGGGGTTTAGATGCATCTTAACTTGGATTTAGCTGAGTTTAGCAACTGTGGATTTACGGCTAAATAAGTGCTTCCAAAAAGATCCAGGGAAGAGTGATGAGTTTTTAAAAAAAAGACAAAGTGAAGATGGAGATGGACCACAAACACTTCAAGCTCTCCACTGACTTGAGATGAAATCACCAAAAACACAATAACTGCTTTACACTTTATTATGTTCTATTTAGATGTGATTTCCAGTTTATTCATTGATTCATTCAACAAACATTTATAGAATACGTACTGTGTAATAGACACAGAGCTAGGTACCAAAGATGTAACAGGAATAAAACAGACACTATTCCTGCCATCAAAAAATTGAAGACTAGTTTCATACATTCTGTTTCAGAAAGCAGGATAAGTTTCAACTCATTTTTGAAACATCGCTATTAAAATGTTTAAAATAAGTGTTGATGCTTAAATAAGTTTATTGTGCCTTTAAAAGGTAATGAGGTAGGTCTGTGTGTGTGTGTGTGTGTGTGTGTGCACATACACATGTGTATTTTAAAGACATTTTATTTTTTATATGTTTTCTCTGAGATATTAATGATTCCAAGTCTTTTTTGCAGGAAGCAGTTTGTACCTCAGACAAGCTGTAATTTAACCCACAGACATACATCTCTTGAAAAACCACTGCATTTGCCCACCAGCTCTTGGTAAATAGACCTGCTCCCTGAAGGATGCCATTTGCCAACTTCCTATGTTGTCCCAGAATAAATAAAGTACTGGTGTATGAGGCCTGTGTTAGTCCATTTTGAATTGCTATAAAGGAGCACCTGAGACTGGGTAATTTATAAACAAAAGAGACTTATTTGGCTCACAGTTCTGCAGGCTTTACAAACATAACACCAGCATCTGCCTGGCTTCTGGTGAGGCCTCAGGAAGCTTTTACTCTTGGTGGAAGGCTAAGGGGGAGCAGGCCTGTCACATGGCTGTCAAAAGAGGCAGCAAGAGAGATGCCAGGCTCTTTTAAACACCCAGCTCTCATGTGAACTAATAGAGCAAGAGCTTCCTCATTACCATGGGGAGGGCACCAAGTCCTTCAAGAGGGATCTACCCCTGTGACCCAAACCCCTCCCACTAGGCCCCACCACCAACACTGAGGATCATATTTCGAGATGAAATTTAGAGAAGACAATCATCCGAACCATATCAAGGCCAAAATTCAAGTTCAAACTTTACAACATACTGTCCTGAGTAGATTTAGATATGTTCCTTAACCTCTCTGTGTTTCAAGTGCCTTATCTGAAGTGAGAAAAATAACTCCTATCCCCTATGGTTTTTAGAAGACAAAATGAGATAAGGCAGGAGAAAGCTTGTGTAAACTCCAATCTTTGGTGCTGTTGCTGCACCTACCACTTTCACAAACTATCACAGCTACCATGACTACTACCACTACCTCCAGTCCTGTAACTGTCATAACAGAATCCATAAGGAAACTTATGAGATGCTCAACTAAATTAGCCCTGAGAACTTTAAGCTTGAACTCATTTGCAGGAGCAGCCAGCTCTCTGACAGTCAGTGCAAATGGAAATTATACAGGTCAACTAGAAATTCATGAGAGATCTGTAATCTGGTGTACCCCATCAGAGCAGGAGGACGATAACTCTTCAAATCACCTAGCTGTAGGTACACGGCTTCTGTGAGTAGCCTCAGATTAGGCCAAGGTTGCAACCAGGTCACATAGCAGAATGAATCTTTTTTTTTTTTCTTTTGAGACAGAGTCTCGCTCTGTCTCCAGGCTGGAGTGCAGCGGTGTGATCTTGGCTCACTGCAATCTCCACCTCCCGGGTTCAAGCAATTCTCCTGCCTCAACCTCCAGAGTAGCTGGGATTACAGGCATGAGCCTGTAATTTTTGTATTTTTAATAGAGATAGAGTTTCACCATGTTGGCCAGGATGGTCTCGATCTCCTGACCTCATGATCTGCCCGCCTCGGTCTCCCAAAGTGCTGGGATTACGGGCATGAGTCACCATGGCTGGCCAGCAGAATAAATCTTAAGTGTATCTGTCTTATGCCAACATATCTAAAGATAAATCAACCCTTTGAAATTCCTCAAAGTTTTTGGAATATCTGCCTCCATTCATGTGGTATTGAGCTTTTATTGCCTTATCTCATTCAGTTCAATAATCAAACACTAATTGAGCACCTCCATTGAACCATGATAGGGGATTAAGTTTTATTATAGGTGCCACAAGGGCCCACTGGAGAGTAAACGTGTGTACATATGCACCCAGCATATCACGCATTCAATTATTCTAAGTTCCCACGAAATTAAAGATTTGAATACAACAAAGCTACTAAAACAGAAATAGAAAATAGGAAAAGAAGCAAACCCTAAGGCCAATAAAGTTACTGAATTTGAGCATTTCATTTTGTTCCAATATACAAGCAATTCGGAGCAAGGAAGGCATTATAGTTCTTGTCATTTTTTTCTCTCCGTAATGCCAGGAGAAAAAGAGAGTTTCAAATGACTAATGACTAAAATGCCCCCAGATTCCTCATTCAGAAAGGACCATTTTCTATGTTTGAAATGTAATGAAAAAAATATCCATCAACGCTAAGCATTTGAGTGTGGCTGTTTCCAACTAATAAATCACAAACCTTGATCAATCAGTCGATCCCAAGGCCTGACCTGAGAGATAGCTGTGCTCCTGCCTTTCGTCTCCCCTTCATTTCCACACAGTCCTGGGCCCCTCAGACAACTGTCACTGTAGAGAATTATGGGTGGGTATGAACTCCCACTTCGATATCTACATCTATTTCTACAGCTACACACATCTATGACTCACAGCGCTATTACTACATCAAATTACTATCAAATTGTAGCCACCACCCCACCTTGACAATGTCTTTTAATATCACCACAACTCTCTCCTCTTAACCCAACCAAATAATGTCAAGACTCAAGGAAACTGAAAGGTATGCGCCATTAGAGAAGGTTAAGGACACTATTTGAACATAATGCCAAGCAACCTGGGGATGAGCATTCAAATTAGGAGAGACTATCTCTGCTGTAGCTTTGCCAAGAGCTGTGGGAAGAATAATCGAAGTTAAGGATGGGAAAAGGAGTCTGAAAAGAAGTCAAGTCCTCCTTACACGTCAGTTACCCTGGTAAACAGTCTGTCCTGTTGTCTTCACTCAGTTTATGCATTTTTCCTTCCACCTACTAATTCCAACTCAGGAAATAAAATCAAGAGACTGGAACTGAGCAAAAACAAGAAGCAAACTTGATTTAAGCTTCGATTTTCCATGTCACACAGCTTGAAAATAGCAAGCTGTAGGACTCCTTGCAGGGATAATAAACAATGCAATGCACTTCTCCAGAGGTTTAGAAAAAGGCTTCCCCAACACAGCACTTGCCTCTACGTTCTAGAAATCGTGAAGAAAACACCCTTCCCATCCATGCAATTTTTCATGAACTTACGCAACTTCTTGGAAATGCCCACTAAGCAATACCTAAAGGAAAAGGCTGTGGTCTAGTCTGAAAGTTAGTTGGGTAAGCAAGTGTCTATCACCTGCAGTATGCATTGTCAGGTACCAGGCAAGGTTGAATTTACAGAAGAATCTGAAACATTCTTCTTCCTAAAGAAGTTAGGTAAGGGTTGAGAAGCAGCATCTATACACATAAATACAGAGATTAAAAGAGATGGGCCTTTCTGTCTTTCTTTCTATCTTACCATCAGGTAAGCCAAGATGGGTGCATACAAGTACATACAGGAGCTATGGAGAAAGCAGCAGTATGATGTCATGCACTTTCTTCTGAGGGTCCGCTGCTGGCAGTACCACCAGCTTTCTGCTCTCCACAGAGCTCCCCAGCCCACCCAGCCTGATAAAGTGCGCCGAGTGGGCTACAAGGCCAAGCAAGATTGCATTATATACAGGATTTGTGTTTTCCTTGATGGTTGAAAACACCCAGCTCCTAAGGGTGCAACTTACAGCAAGCCTGTCCATGGTGTTAACCAGCTAAAGTTTGTTCGAAGCCTTCAGTCTGTTGCAGAGGAGCGAACTGGACGCCACTGTGGGGCTCTGAGTCCTGAATTCTTACTGGGTTGGCGAAGATTCCACATACAAATTTTTTGAGGTTATTCTCATTGATCCATTCCATAAAGATATCAGAAGAAATCCTGACACCCAGTGGATCACCAAACCAATCCACAAGCACAGGGAGATGCGTGGGCTGACATCTGCAGGCCAAAAGAGCCGTGGCCTTCGAAAGAGCCCTAAGTTCCACCACACTATTGGTGGTTCTCGTCGGGTAGCTTGGAGAAGGCACAATACTCTCCAGCTCCACCATTACCACTAATATAAGTAAAGTTTGTAAAATTCATACCTAATAAACAATTTAGGACAGCCAAAAAAAAAAAAAGAAAGAAAGGGATGGGTGAAGAATCCAACACTGGAACATCACACAAGGTCTATGTGCCGTTAAAACAAAGACGGTCAAAAAAGAAGGAGGGGAACAGGGAAGGCATCATGAGCCAGGCAAAGTCTGGTAGGCTCAGAAGAATAGGTAGTGTTCCACTGGTGGGATCCCAGGAAATATTTGAGGGCTCCTGAATACTGTACTGTAGATTTGTGATCTATCTACTGAGTTAGTCTTAGACTTCTGGATCCCAGACACCTGCTATCTGTCTGCCCAAGAATCTTTCCAGATCTGTCTCTGGACCACAAAATTCCTACCAACTCAAAAATCTCAGGGTAAGTAGAAATAGGCATACTCCAGGAGTGTAACTGGGAAAAATTATAGGAGGCAGTGAGGGCAGGAGAGTGGGTAATTGGGCAGGATGATTCTAAAACCTCAAAAATGTGTCTCTTTCAACTCCATAATTCTACTCGGAAGAATTTATGTTAGGGAAAATATGAGGCTGTGCATGATGATTTAGCTTTATTTTTGAATAGATAATGAAAAGTTTGAAGCAACCCAAACAACCAAGAACTGGAAAGCAGTTAAAGAAAATTCCACTGAATTGACATAATAAGGTACTATTTAGCTATTAAAACTGAAACAGACAAATGTTCATTGGCATGAAAAGATGTTCATGACATATTAAGCATATAACAAAATTTTATATATGATTCTAATTTCATAATAAAAAAGTATATAAAACACACATACGCCCACATCACACACCTCACTACTGTATGTCCTTGGGTGTCTATCTCTAACTGTAGACATAAATCAACAGAGTATTTATGTCTGGATGGTGGGATTAGGGGTTGCATTTTATTTTATTTTTAACTTTCTGCATTTTTTAATTTGTGTATGGCTCATATCTTGCTTTGGATATTAAAAAAATGTCAAAAAATCAAACTCTCCAGGGAAAACAGTAGGTGAAACAAGTGTAAAAGCCACACCAATGGACTCACCATATGATCCTGGGGGTCCACGGGTTGATGTATGACTGTTATCCAAGCACAACTCCAAGAAAAAAGTGCAGCAGCAAAAAAACAAACTAAAAAACAAAATACATTTTGATTATCATTCGGTTGGCTTGGCCATTTTATCCAAGGCTCACCGAAGATGGCCTGGAAAATAAAGTTTGCAGCATTCCGAGCTCAACAGTCTTGACTGTCTTCAAGTTATTGCTGATGAATCAGATAGAGATGAGAACAGGAGACACACAGCAGGTCCAGTCATACATGAAGGCAGCAAAGAGAGGCTTGCGTTTGTCTGACTTTAAGAGAGCTTGAATTGCTCCACTTATTCTCTGTGTGAACAAGTTGGGCCTGAATGGATAATGGCAAGGCCCTTTGCAATCCAGTTGGAGCCTTCTCAGCAAGATGAAGGAGCACCCTCAGAAAAGTGACACTGTTAATACACAACTTAATAATGGCTTTTATGTGGATGACAGGAAGCACATTGAAACCACATTACCCGCTATATAGGGAAAGAAATAAACAGTTTATTAACTGGTAGAGAAAATGATTATAGGGTAAATAAAAACGACTCAGGGAAGTAAAGATGAGGATGTGTTAAGGAAGAAAGAAGGATGTTTCAACCCAAGAGAGTACACAGAAAGAGGTGGAGAAAGGGCAGGCAGCTGACAAGGAAGGAGATGGGATAGCTGGCTGTGAATACAATATGAAAACTCCCTCATGGTTTTCTTAATACAATGACAGGCAAGGCAGGAAATAAAATGAGCCCACTCATGCACACATTGTCAGGAAATGCAGAAATTAGAGTTCCAGCATGGCCTAGCACAGGAAGAAATGAATGCCTTCACAAGAAAGAATCTACGGAACGTTAGAAAAACCCATGAAGCCAACCATCAGAGAAGCTAAAAGGCTATTTTCCTGCTATGGAACTGGGGAATGTAACCCACAATTGGGTGGAGAAATAGCCCCCTGGAGCCCAGCTGCCTGTCAATGGCTTGGAGCGTTGAGGGCTTTTCTTTTGCATGTGCTTCTGTATATTTCTACTAGCCTGGAAGAAATTCTCTAAACAGTGTCCTTAAAAGTCACCTTAAAAACACTACTTCCCCTCTGCCAAGGGCTCATTATTGCTTTGGACAGATGGGTGTACAAACTCCTACTCTATGTGACATATCCCCAAGCTAAGCACTTGCCTAAGACTTTGTTGGTCAAAGTAACGATACTCATGTCCAAGCTACATTCCCTGTAGCATTTCTCTCCTTCCTTTGGGGAACACTTTGCTTTCTGTACTTTTGCCAATGCCTAACTTATGAATAATTCCCTGATCCCCTCAACAGTAGGCTCTTCTGCAACCCCCAGCTTTTGAGAGGGAATTAGTCTATCAAAGGATGAGACTCCCTGTTTAAACTACCTGTCTTTTCACTAATTCACAGCATACATCCAAGTGGCATTTCCTCTCGGGACACTTCTGTGCCAGCCCCTCCCTGACTCTGGGGAGGGTTCCACAGTGACCTTAACAAGCTCTTTGCATTATCAGACTGATGGCTCCCTGAAGTCATGGCTTCAGCCTCTGTCCACTTTCACATCTGTCCACCAATCCTAGAGACTGGTACTTAGATGATGCTCAATGAACGCTTGCCAAATGAATGAGTAATCGAGCATCCACATGGTTTCCTCTCAGGAAGAGGGAGAATGGCTGAGTTATAATCTTGCACTGGTAGCCTCCAGCTCTTCCAGAGTCACGAGGTAGATTTCATCTCCACCTCCTTGCTATTAATTCTCTGCTTCAGTTGGATTGAGGACTTACTGGAAGCAAAGCCTGACCTCGGCATAGTGGGTCTGAAATGCCCTGCCCTTTCAGAAGTTTATAACACAATCCTAAATTTACGACTCATAGTACTCATGCAGAGTTTAAATATTAGCTCTTCCTAATTTTTTAATTTTTTAGTAGAAGCCAGTATTTAACAACTGCTACTGACTCCCTGTGAGTCAAGCTTCCTTGACTGCCCCTTGGGCCTCGTCAGCCATCATGATCATGGTGGTCTCCTGGTTTCAAATGGTTAAGCCCTGGTCCTAGCCTCTAATACTTCAGTGTTCCTTCATAAACGGGGCGTCTACAAAACTTGTTTTCCCCAAACGTGCAACGTTATCATTCCCTTTTCCAAATAAGAAAACTAAGGCCCATCGAAATGACAGAATGGTCAAAATGATACAACTCACACGGAAGTACATGGTTAGTCAATACTGAACAAGCATCAGAACCTGTGTCTTTTCAAAGTAACAGAATGCCACTCCGACTCAAAGTCTTCTTCCAATGATTTCCTTGTGAATCCTTTTCAACATTGAAAAGAAAACCTCCAAACACCAGTGCGATAGCTGCTACAAGACAGAGTACTTGGTGGTAAGAGCAAGCTAGTGGCCCTGGTAATAACAGCTCTGTCTTCTGACATTGGAGAAATGATTTTGGGAAAGGGATGAAGCTGGTCTCTTTATAAACTAGTTTATGAACTCTGCACTCGGTGTTACATTGTCAGGAGGAGAGAGAAAGACTTCAAATTGCTTCAGAAGGAAACAGATCAATGCTGAGTCCCTGGGAATGGTATTTGATTTGTTGCATCGTCACAAAAAGAAATGCCCATGTGAAGAGTTGTTATCCCTGGGTATTGAAAGTCTTCTTAGGCAAAACTCACACAGCTGAAGAGCAAGCTTGAATGCGTGAGCAAGCTGCCATCAAGCAAATATGTGAGAGGATATAAAGCAAATGTGGCATTTTATCACCTCCTGGCATGACCACAACACTCCTAGCCAATGAACACATTTCACTCTGCTGCTTTATATTAATAGAAGGAACAAGTGATTTGACCTATTGCTATTAAAGCATGACTCCAATGAAACAGCATGTTCAACCATGTGCATAAACAAGGCTCTGCATATACCTCCTGTTATATTAGTTGGAGTTCTTCAAGTATATGCCCAAATGGGGCTGGACATGAAAGAGATTTATTGGGAAAAATGTCCATGAGGGAAAATGGAAAGGAAGCAGGTGAAGGCTGAGAAAGCTGTCATAACACAATACAGGTCTGACACATTTGAAGGAAGAAAATTTGGGTGAAATGTCCTCAACTGCCATGCAGTCTAAGGAAGTTTCCATCGGGCTGTTAGAAAGTCCTTGAGCCAAAGTTACCCACCAGAGTTCTACATCTTGCAGAAATAGGACTGTATCTGTGTGCCCACTGTGCTTGACTATTGGCTAAGAATGCCACAGAGAAAGCATGGAGAAATGATGACTGAGGCAGTCTCTGGAGCCTATGGGCCACTGTGAGCCAGAGTTTATCTGGGACATCATTTATTAACTAGCCCCTTAGGCCCTCTGTCTAACGAGGTGCTAGCGTCTCTGGGTAGCAGTGTCAACTCAGACTGTACGCCTAATTGTCCTCAAAATGTCTAGCTCTACCATTTTCCCCTCCCTACAGTCATTCAAGCATATGACCCCAAGATCCATTAGGAAACAGCTAGAGAAATCATCATGGTGAATATTTACCATGGTCAAATGGTTCTGGATCTTAAAATTGACTCCAATCTGGAAACTTCCAAAGGGACTGGGACATTTTGAGCGTGAACACACTCAGCCTCCTGCGTCTGCATTTCTGCCATGTTGTTGTTGTTGATGACGATAATCTTCGGTAGCATCCTTGCTGGTTGCTCATGTATCTTGCCCTGGAAATGCCATGTTATTTACCAACTCTCCCCCTATGGCTGCCCCTTAGACCTTGACGTGGCCACTGTGGCTTGCTGGCTCCCAGGGATTGAGCACTGTACCCTGAACTTCAGAGTTCCATCAAGCCTGTGGAGATTAGCAAGCCCATCTCTGTGGCCATCTCTTGCCATCTTTCTTGGCCTGCATAGGAACCATCACCCAGCTTCTTAGTGATGTTGGCACTCATCTTGCTGGCACATTCCTGATGACTTTGGTGAAAGGTGTGAGCTCTTCACTCTCCCAAGGAACAAGTCATTTGGTAAGTTGTCTGACCTTACATAACATATACCTATACACATTCTGGCAAACCCACCTCCTTCAGCCTCTTTATTCCTTCCCCAGCCTACTACCAGGACAGCTCAGACATTTGACTTTGGTCAACACTGATAGTTATTTTCTGTAGCATTCTATGAGCTATATTAACCATGAATTTGTTCCTGGTGTTCTAACCAGATTCTTGTCTGTGCCCCCAAGAAAGTCAATGAATTTCTGCTCAGCTACTCTTATATTCTGTCTCCTTAGATCAAATATTCTCAAAACTCAACCCCAGGAATATTTCTGACTCCTAGCTAATTCTTGCTACTTTTTTGGGATATAATGTCTTTGCTCTGTCATTAGGCTGAGCATGTCCCCAGCCAGATTATGATTAGACTTAGCTTTAGTTATCAGCCTGACGGCCAAAATGTGGAGGCAGCTTCTGAGAGGGGGAGGCTGGTTGCCTTGTGACGGAAGGGCCTCAGCAGGGACTGTCATCACAGAGAAAGGATCACCTCTGCGAGTTCTGAGAGTTCAGGAGGGATATGTGCGGAGCCAACATTCTCAAGAGCATCCACTGAGATGATCTCATCCCACATTTCAGGGTCTCAGGTTTTCCCATCAAGGATCTGACCTTAGCAAGAAAAGACCTACCTTGATCAGGCATTCAAACACCCCTGGAGCTCTGCATGTCTGACTCTTTCAGAGCTTCAGTCTGATGATCAGTTGTGTCCACTCCCACACAGGAGATAAAGAACTCTTTCGTAATGTATCAAGGAAGCATTCTAGCACTCACACTTAATGTTTAACTCCTTGTTAATGGCCTTCAATTTCTCATCCCCTTGCAGGGCATCAATGCAACTTAGCAGGTAACATTTCTGTCTTTGTAGGCATTATCCCCTACGTCTTTCAACTACCTGAGCCATCACACATGCAAGGGAATTCCTCTCCAATAGGCGGTCTTCTCAGATCACTTTAGTGAAGCTTTTAGCAACTGGGCCACCTCCTTGTACCGGGGACTAGCCATGCCCTACGATCCACTCAGAATGACATCCCGTTTGCTCATCAGGCAGAGGGATAGTCCCAGAACCCCATATTACTGTCTGTTTCTTCAGCTCACTCCTGGTGCCACTTGTGTCAGTTCAGATTTGCCAACAAGCAGACATCAAGACAGAATTAGATGTGCAAGAGATTTATTGGGAAAAAATGACTGTGAGGAAAATGGGGGTGGGGGTAGCCAGAGAAGGCAGGGAAAGTGATCAGACTGAAGGGCAGGTTTGATCTGCCCTGTGAAGGAGAGAGAGAAAGAATGGGGTTTAAGAGAAAACTCTCAGATCAGACTGCAGTGCAGCTCTGAAAAGCTTTAACTAGGTCAACAGGGAGTCTCAAGCCAAAGTAGCCCATCATTAGTCATTGTCTAAGGTCAGTCATTGGCTAGAAGAGTCCATGAAAGTAAGGCTTTGTATGAAGGTGGTGAGATTCAGAGAAGGCTTTAGTCATTGAGCTTCTCTGCAGCAGCAACTCTGAATAGTACATTGTGCATGGTCACCAAACCTATTTGCTGCAGAGATTTAATAGAAAATATAGAAAAGTTCCAGGATCAAGCAGAAAACCAGGGGACAACCAGAACTAAAACCAGGCAAAGAAGATACTGGTTCTCATTAAAGGGACTGCTAAAAACATCTATCCCCTTGTGGTAGGCAGAGTTCTAAGATGACTCATTCTTGTGTAATCCTCTCCCCCTGAGTGTAGGTGGAAGCTGTGAATATGATATCACTCCTTGTGACTAAGTTGCATTCTATGGCAAAAGGTATTCTTGCAGATGCAATTAAGGTTACCAGGAGTTGACTCTGGGTTAATCGAAAAGGAGATACCTCAGTGGGCCTAACCCAATCAATATCCAAGTGGGCCAGAGAATCTTCTTAGTCTGTAGCAGGAGAGAGAGTAATTCAAGAAGAAGAGTCATCCACTGCGGTAGGTCCTGACCCTGGAGTAATACACACAGTGCTCTTCAGCAAGGGTTGGTATATTAGTCTGTCCTCCTGCTGTTAATAAAGACATATCAGAGACTGGGTAATTTATAAAGGAAAGAGGTTTAATGGACTCACAATTTCACATGGCTGGGGAGGCATCACAGTCATTGCAGAACGCAAAGGAGAAGCAAAGGCACATCTCACATGGTGGCAGGCAAGAGAGCTTGTGCAGAGGAACTCCCATTTATAAAACCATCAGATCTCATGAGACATATTCACTATCATAAGAATAGCACCAGAAACACCTGCCCCCATGATTCAATTACCTCCCACCGGGTCCCTCCCATAACACATGGGAATTATGGGAGCTACAGTTCAAGATGAGATTTGGTAGGGACACAGCCAAACCATATCAGTTGGGAAACTATGGTCCACAGACCAGATTCAGCCCACCAACTGGGCTTTTATGGTCCATGAGCTAAGAATGACTTTTCTATTTTAACAATGGTTGAAAAAGTAAAAAAAAAAAAAAAAAAAAAAATTCATAACTTGTGAAAATTATATGAAATTGAAATTTTAACATCCATAAATAAAGTTTTATTGGCACACAGCCACACCCCTCTGTTCAGGAATTGTCTACGGTGACTTCTGAGGTGCAATCATAGAACAGAATAGTTATGATGGAGACCATAAGATCCATAAAGCCTAATATTATTTGTTACTGGCTCATTACAGAAAAAGTCTGAAGACCCCCTGCTCTGTATCCCCTTGTCACACCACTTAAATGAATAGGAAATATTGTTAACAATGAACCACTATGGCTTCTACTATAAAACCTAATGGAAGGGGGTCTAGAGGCCAAGTTTTCCCACTGCTGGAGCTTATAGGCAGGTAAGAGTAGCTAAAGATCAACAAAGAGTGGTTCCTCTCTCTTTATTCCATGTTTAGGCTTATTTATGCTACTTCAATTATTATTACTGTATCTTCAGCCTCAAAGATGAAATTAGGAGAAGAGAGAAGTAGAATCACAGAACTAGAGAGGAAAATGCACAAGATAAAAAGAGACATAATCACACTTCAGAAATGGGGGGAGACGAGTCACAGTGTTTGTGAGCACAAGGAAGAGAGTTAGAAAACACAGCATCTTAAACGATTCCTTGGGGACCCTCTGAAAGATGATGTGAAATCACACAAATTGCAGGGGATCCCAGCCTCATTAGTTATTACTAGTTAGCATAATCGTTTTAATGACACTATGCCCCAATTTTCTCAACTGTAAAATCTTAGGGGAGGGGACATTCCCATAAGGTGAGGGGCTCCTACTATTTATTGTTATAACACTGTATACATTTACAAGACGGCACATTTAAGTAGATACCCATGTGCCTATTTTCCTCACCAGCTCTGTGTGCTCACCTTGAGACCCCAGCAATTTACCTAGTATCTGCTCATCGGTAGGCATACTATAAATATTAGCTGAATGAATATATGAATAAACAAATGCTATGACAATTAAATTAGATGTGTGTGAAATTAGATGTAAGTTAAAGCACCTAGCCCAGGACCTGGGACATTCAAAAAACCCTAAGAAATGGTTTCTTTCATCTATGAAGAAGCAAAATCAACTTATTCCTCCATTTTCTAGCTGTTGCAATTTCACAAGCTTGTCATGCTAAATACCAAAATGCCACCTGCTGAAGTTTCATAAACCCCAGGGAAAAGGATAGAGTCAAAAGCTGTTTCCTTGAGAAATTACCCTGGGTGTTTCTTTCAAAAGCTGTTTGCAGATGACATAATCATACATAAAAATAGACTTGTGTTCTCGAGCTAGCATTCTCAGATACAATGACTTATTTCCTGGAGAAAATTGAAGGGGGAAAATATGTGTCATCCTTTTCTGCAATTCCTCATGGAGAACAGACTTTCTCCTTTTCGTTGTTGTTGTTGTTTTATTTTTAACAATAAAGCTGTTGAACACAATGATCAAAAATCTGTAGCTCACAGTGTTGTCTCAGTGCAGAGCCGCCGAAAGGATAAGTGCAGCCACTGAAAGAGATTTCAAAATATGTCCCATTTTTCGTGTGCATTTCCAGAACCCCTGTTGACTACGGCAAACTTCTTTAAAATCCCCCTTTTCCTCCTCGTATCCACATCCTTCTCCAATTGCAGCAGCTCCCACTACCTACATGGCTGAGGCAGGAGGCACGCGGTTTGTACTTGGTTTAAAGGACACAAGAGGGTCCTGAACAACGAGGGACTCATCTTCCCACTTACCCACTGGGAGACTCCGGGAAGCAATGTAACTTTCCCAAGGCCCAGTTTTCCCATCTGCAAAATGGGGGTGGCAGTAGCACAGAACTATTGTAAAAAAGATGTATTAATGAAAAATGTATGTAAAGCACTTAATACATAGTTAGGGGCTCATTATTGTCATTACAAGTTATATTAATGATGTGATTTTAGAAGCAATCTCATGTCCTCCAGTAATTGCTATCATTGATTTAGGGCTTATGACATGGCTAAGCACTGTTCTAAGTGTTTTTTTCCATTTTCTGGGTTATCCTTACAATAGTCCGAAGAGAGAAGAAGGCGTATAAATCCCACTTCACAGATAAGGAAACTTGCCCATGTTACTCAATGGGTGAGTAGAAAGCAGAGCTGAGATTTGAACCAGGCTGTCTGGCTCCAGAATGTGACCATTAGCCTGGACTGCTCACTTTTGAAGCACTGTGATAATTTCATAGTCCAGACACGCTCATGGAGACATAAACATCCAATCAGGAAGGAAAGAATGTTCTAACAGTAATAACAGATTTTCTTTTTACATTTTTACAGTATTTTTCTCTAATTTCCAAGAAAGCTCCTCTCCTTTGACAATTTGGTCACACTTCACACATTTTGAATGCTCACTTTACATAAAGAGAAAAAAGAATTATTACAAATTACTTTGTGTATTACAACATAATACAATTATGTAAAAACGAAATGCTAAGAAAAGGTACAGAAACACTGAAAGAAAATACTCGAAATGTTGATAATAATCATCTTTTAAAAGTGATTCCTGATCTACTCATTTTTTCAAATTGTCTGTCTTCCTACATGTACATCACTTTTTTGCAGGAAAAAATTATTATTTCATAGAATGAATATCATACATATTATTCTTTTTTTTTTTTTTTTTTTTTGCAGAAACTAGCATTTTTCCCTTATTATCTGAACTATACAGTGGAGGCCAATTGTGCTTGTTTAAACACTTCAAAGTTCCCTTAAACTCATAAGAAATTAATATTTTCTCCTATTTAAATTCAATAGGCTATTCTCTTCCACTTTTCATATGTGCTGGTTTAAGCCTAACATTTAGAAACTGCCTAAAACCGTTTCTGTGAATGGAAGCCTGGCAAAAAATAAAAGTTTATTTTCTGTCTGATTTTATGCCATTAGACTATTTTGCCCTCTCTTGTCCAGGTGTTCTACAAAATTTTTGCATATGTTTACTAACCATTACCATTGTGCTAAATTCTATAAAAACATCAAATTGAAAATAGAGACAAATAAACTACATTAAATATCATTCTGCGTCAGACCTAAAAGCTGGCCAACTCACTACACTTACAAACTTTAAACAATCATTTTCTAAAATGTGCCAAGCATGATGCTAGGTACGTTCTCAAACAGTTAATATTCTGAGAAGCCTGTCATATTAGTCAAGAGTTCTCCAGACAAATAGAACCAACAGGATATACGGAAGGAGAGAGAGATTTGTTTTAAGGAATTGACTCACACAACTGTAGGGGTACAAGTTCAAATCTGCAGGGTAGGCTAGCAGGCTGGAGACCCAGGAAGAGTTGCAGTTTGAGTCCAAAACCAGTCTACTGGCAGAATTCCTTCCTGCACAGGGGAGGTCAGACTTCAGTCTTCATTCTATCAAGGCCTCCAACTGATGGGATGATGCAGTCCACTCACATTATGGAGGGTAATCTGCGTTACTCAAAGTCCACCAATTTAAACATTAATCTCATCCAAAACAGCACCTTCATAGGAACACCCGGAATAATGTTAAACCAGATAGCTGGGCACCATGGCCCACCCAAGTGGGACACCTCAAATTAATCATCACACCTGTGATGCCAGCCAAAATTAAGAAATAAGCCTCCAAGCAACTTCACCTCTCCTTATTAAACTCTCATATCATTGCCATTTGTTAATATTTTCAAAAGCCCCTGTTTAATCTGTCTTTATTTCTCAGAATAAAATTCCTGAATGTAAAATTCAAGCATTTGAAAAGAAAGCTGTCAACAATAAAATACAGAAAAATCTGATTAACTAATTTAATTCTGCCCACGATCAGTCATTTTCTTAGAATCCTGAATTATTAGATATTCAAAGATATACTAGATTATTAAGTACTGCTACACATTTTAGCTAAAACAGAATCACTGCATATTAGCAAGCTAATGTCCTTCTTTCTGAATCTGCTTTAATAATCAGATTTAATTGATCAGTATATAACAAATTGATTATTGATATGGAAAATAGACACCAAATGATTTTTTAAATAATGTGTTCTTGGGGGAGGTCAAGCCTGGCTCATGCAGTCTAGTCTTTGTTATTAATGAATATAATTTTTCAAGCCTATGTCTGGCTTGGAGTAGATTCTACATTAACAATGTGCAAATTATTATGGTTCTTCTAAGTAGTTATTTAGAACGGCAGCATTTATCTAACAATTTTACAAGGCTTTGGGTTTTTTGGTTTTTTTTCTTACTTTTTAAGACATAATACTTTTCATTAATGTAATTCCAGAGAAGAGGTTAGAAAATATCCCTTGTCTTCCACAGTGAGAGATGCTGCTTTTAGTGTGGTCAACAGAAGCCTGGAAAGGAGGAATATTTCAGAAGAACATATAAGTGAATGCCTAGCAAAGGCCCTGAATAAATGCCCGCTGGATTGGACTCTGAGTCTCATACAAGGCCAAGCTGAGGAACAATTTGCAGGTCGATTCAAGTGCAATACTGTTTCCTGATGGGCTCCAGAGAGACAGGACACATTAGGGAGGTTTATCAACTGGGGAGTGAGGAGTTATTCCAACAATAAAACTAGATTGATGGAGTCTCCTTCCAATTCATTACTAAAATTCCAAAGTTCTTCCACAAACATGACTTTGTTCCTGTGTAGTTTTGAGGTCTTTTTTTATCATCAGAGAGATAGTCAAATGAAAAATTTTTTGAAATCTTCTAGTGCATTTTACATGTAGAACCTGTCCAGTCTTACTTTACCGTGTCACCATGCTTACTGCTTCTCTTTGACAGCCACTCATCTTCCATTTAAGATTTTGTTTTTAAAAAAGCTTCAAACTAGCCAGGCACAGTGGCTCACACCTGTAATCCCAGCACTTTGGGAGGTCAAGGTGAGTGGATCACTTCAGCCCAGGAGTTCGAGACAAGACTGGGCAACATAGTGAAACCCTGTTTCTGCAAACAATGCAAAAATTAGCTGATCATGGTGGTACGTGCCTATGGTCTGAGGTGGGAGGCTGAGGTGGGAGGATCACTTGAGCCCTGGAAGTCAAGGCTGCAGTGAGTCAAGATCACACCACTGCACTCCAGCCTGGGTGACAAAGTGAGGCTCTGTCTCAAAAATAAATAAAATAATAAATCTCCAGATAAATAGCATGTAACACAATCTTTGTAGGTGATCACATGCATCTCAATTTCAGCGTACCCATTCTTCATCCTTTTTACCTGGAGCCACATTATTTGATAATTGACCTTGCATCCTCCCCATAACTTGTGTTAGCCAAGAGCCTGGGATTCCATTTCCTAAGAAAAGGATCTGAAAAAATGGAGGGTGTGGCTTGAAACCCCCTGCAGTGATTCTACCTCTGGACAGGGATCAAAGCTGAACACCTTTGAACATATGGACCAGACATTTTTCTTTGTTCAGAAAGGCCCCCAAATTCAGGAGCAAGTCTTTCCTGGGTACCTCTGAGGTGAGGAGCAGAAAGCTTAATAAGCCTTAATAAGTGGGTTTAGAGGCCTGGAAAGCTTGGTTTCCAGCACTTGCTTTGGCACTTAGCAGAGGAGGTTTTTTTTTGAGATGAGGTCTCACTCTGTTGCCCAGGCTGGAGTACAGTGGCACGATCTCTGCTCACTGATATCTCCACCTCCCAGGTCAAGATTCTCCTGCCTCAGCCTCCCAAGTAGATTACAGATGCGCACCACCACACCTGGCTAATTTTTGTATTATTATTATTTTTTAGTAGAGACAGGGTTTCACCATGTTGGTCAGGCTGGTCTTGAACTCCTGACCTCAGGTGATCTGCCTGCCTCGGCCTCTCAAAATGCTGGGATTACAGTTGTGAGCTACCATGCCTGGCCCAGATGAGATTTCTTAAGCAAATTGGAGCCTCAATTTCCTCAATTGTTAAATAGCGATAATTAATTCCACATGCCTCGAAGACATAACTAGAAATAACGTTACAGTGCTCATCATGTAGTAGGCACTCTGTAAACGCTGGCTGCTAAATATGAGAAAAAGAAAGGTTGGCTCTAGAATTGAGATAGTTTGAAACAATGACTATAGGACTAGATATCAAAAAGAAAATAAATTATTTCCCATATAGACACAGCTTTTCCATAGGCAGTTTAACACATGCGCTTCCGGTTCTAATAAAGAGGAGAAAAACGGCTATTCAAACTACATGCCCATGAATTCATCTCTGCTCAGCTTAGCCAGGGCCAAGATAACTCAGAAAGGCCTGGGCACCTCAGGGAGCTTTCAGCACAAGGAGCAGAGAGAAAAATGCGTATGTTCTCCCAAGCAGGGGACAGAGGGGTCTTGGAGATTTCTATTAATGCTGAGCCCAAGGACCAGTTCTTCACAGTTTTCTTTCAGGACACCCACCTCTTTACTGTAACTGATCTTCCTTCACTCCACAGGGGATTGCTAAAGAGCCCTAGCAACTCAGTACCATGTAACACTAAAAGACTTCCAGCAAGTAGGCTAAGAACGTTAAAGACCATACATACTTGAGCCTCTGCTGATCACTGGGATAGACATGCCATCTATTTCTGACATCATAGCTAAAAGTATCATCTGGCAAAGGAAATCCCAAGAGGGAAGTTTCTTGCACACTCTCAAATGCTGGATGGTTGATTATGCAGGGGTGAATGCTGAAATTTGTTTGATATATTTATGGCACCTACTTGTGTGATGCCTTCAAAGAATGCAATGAGCAAATCCCACAGGCTTCCTCAGAAATGCACGATGGACCCAATAAATAATTTGATATTTCTTTGACATTTATTGGCTTCCCAGAGGCTTACGGTACGTGAAAGACAGGTCACCTGAATTTTAAACAGTATCCTATTGACATAGTTTGAGTTATTGTTTAAAAATAGTTTTAGCCATGCGCTATTTCCCCCATACAAGTCAAATAAAATAAATGAGTATGGAGGAACTACACACCTGGATTTTGGCACTTGCTTGAGGATTGATGGAGACAAACCCATTTCTTCCTTGTGAGACAGAGAAGCAGCACTGCAGAAGGGAACTGCTCCTTCAGAAGTCTGACCTTCCATCTTGTAAGAAGAGTCCCACTGCTCTAAAGGTTTAATGGCATCCAGTTCATTTGGGGTGAATTTAACACACTGCATTAGCCAGTACGCAAAGGCTCTTTTTTGATATAGCTGATAGCTATGCGATGGATGAGCAACATCACCTCAGAGCACAGAGTCACGTCAAGTTTTTCCACTGGGACCACCTGCACCAATAGTTAACATAAAATTCTGAAGGGGAAGCACCAGGCTGAGGCATAGATGTGCCTCCTCTTGACATCTCGTACCAATATGCTATGACCAATTGAGGAAGCCATACCTCATCTTCAAATGGCTGAGCTTTCTACCGCAGCTCTTAAAAAACCCTATTTGTAATTGTAACCAGATTGTCCCCCACCAAACACACCGTAGAATCTGGTAATAAAGGTAATGTTCTTCTATAAAACAACGGTTTCATAAAACGATCAGAGCCTGGCCCAGTGTCCTAAACACTTACCTACCCCTTAAAGTGTTGAATTAGATTAAAGTGCTATGGGGACATAACTGATGTAATGTTTCAAAATCATAAATGCAGGAGGAGGGATTTTAAAGCTGGATCGTGGAGGGAATGGAATAATGCAATAAAAGCTGGCTCAAATGCTGAGTCTGTGATACCTGATTTATTGTTTTAATATAATGCTATAAAGGCCATGCTTGAATATATAGCAGTATTTTATTTGTCTAATAGTCGTGATCCTAACAATGGGTATTTAACAACGGCTTTAGACTGAGATGGAAGCTGGTTTCAGGATGCTCCCCAAGAAAGGTAACACAGCAGGAGGGAGGAGAGATTGAGGGGCTGTGTTTCAGGGGCACCTGAGAGGTCCTCTGAAAATACAATTCCTCACCTCTCTAGCAAGGCTCTGCAGCTTTAAGAACTGCCCCAGCCCTACAAGGCTCAGCAAATGGACATAAGATGAAGGCCCTGGAGAAAAATCACAGCCCACAGGACTGATCTGAACTGACAACTCTGAGTCTTCTCTGAAGCTACCTCCACCAGTGGGGGAAAGACAGTCACAGGAAAGGAGAAAGAGATCAGCACCTATAGGTGCCCTGTCTCCATGAAGACCCAGCTCCCCCCTCCTGATGACAGAGACAATGCTGTGAACCACAAAGCTAAAGTTCAACTTTATTCTGGGGATATTTTCAAGTTGTTCTATATTGAGGGATTAGGAATTAGGCTTGACACATTGACATCCTTCTTTTTTTACAAAAATCAAAATCTACCATCCAAGAGCTATTTCCACCATCAGCCTGACCAATGGTGGGGTCCTTCACTTCTTCCTCGGCAGCATGACACAGTAGCTAAGAGAAGTTCTCGGTCCAAATCTTGTTCTACTCCCTACAAGTCATGTAACCTCATGCTGATGAGTGGCAACTCTCTAAGTCTTAGCTTTTTCATCCATACAATGAGGTTAAGAATATTACCCATTTCATACAGGATTAAATAAAATACTATACTATATATAAGTAGCAATGTTGAAACAAGAGTAGCTCAGGATTTATAATCAAAATTAAATGCTTCCCTTTAAAATTGACTCATTGGGAGATATTTTTGCTTTGCACTTGGTGGAAGTCCCGTCTGAAGCATGGCTCACAACACAAGGGCCTCAGATAATAAAAAGTCCTCCAGTCACATCTCAAATGCAGTCTGAACTCAGAAATGCAAAGGGCCAGTTCCAGCAAATAATCACATTTGACTTGACTTCAATCTTCTCCCCTCCCCAAGCCAAGATCCATTCCATAGAGAACCTGATTTTTCTAGAAGGTCCTCTCGGACGCAGCCCTTTCAAAATGTCCCCATACGCAACATTCCAGACACAATATGCACTCTCCTCCCTGTCATTCTCACCCTGGCCCCTGCCCACTTCTCCTACCACTCACTTCTTCCCGTATTTCCTCTAACTTCATTGGACTTTTTATATTGTTACTTCTCCAACACTCCAAGCTCTTTCCCATCTCTGGGTCTTTGCCCTTCCTGCTCCCACTGGCTTAAACACTCCTCCCTGATATTTGCTGTCACTTAGATCCCAGCCCAGAGTGGTCCAATCTGACCAGCAAATTGGAATAGATTTTTATGCCCCACCTTAATCCTAGGTACACACAAGCTCATTCTTATGAAACATTCTTTTAATAGCGTGTATCACAATCTGAAATTTTTTCTCAATTTTTCTGTTTGCTAATGTTATGGACTGAATGTTTGTACTTCCCTCAAATTCATATGTTGAAGCCCTAACCACCAATGTGATGGTATTTTGAGGTAGAGCCCTTAAGAGGTAACTAGGGTTCTATGAGATCATGATGGTGGGGCCCTTCTGATGGGATTAGTGCCCTTATGAAGAGCACAGGAAGAAAGACCAGAGCTTTCTCTCTCTCCACCTGCCATGTGAAGCCATAGCGAGCAGGCAGCTGTCTACAAGCCTGAAAGAGAGCCCTCACCAGGAGCCAAATCTGCTGGTGCTTTGATGTTGGAATTCCCAGGCTCCAGAACTTGGAGAAATAAATGTCTGTTTTTTGAGCCACCCAGTCTGTGGTATTTTGTTATAACAGCCTGAGCTGATTTAAGCAGATTGTTATCTGTCTCTTTTTCTCCCTCAAACAATGAGTGCATCCTCTATAATACCTATCTGAAGAAAAACTCCTTCTCAAATGTGTGGTAATCTCCTAAGCATATTAGAGATGATAAGATAATAATTATAACTACTAACATATACTAAGCACTTACATGAGAGGCATAATGATCTTAAGGGTATTAACCCCATTGAACACAACCCTATTAAGTAGATATCATTATTATGTCCATTTTCTCCTGAGAAAACTAAGGCACAAAAAAGGTTAAGTAAACTAGGCCAAGGTCATATAGCCAGTAAGTTGTGGCATCAGAATTTGAACACAGACTGTCTTGCCTCGGAACCTGGACTCATAACTCCCATGTAGCCCACCATCTTGTATTTCCGACACTCTCTGAGCAGAGCAGAGGTTCTGCCAATGGAAAGCTCACTGTCCCTAACTACCCAGGCATCATCACCTCTTGCCACTCTGTCCTCTCCCTGCCTTTACAAATTTGTAGCAAAGCTACAGATTTGAGACTCAATTTTTACGTAAATGCACAGAGTAGTCATAAATCTATAAATTTAAGACTCTAAATTTTTACCATTCAAATTCTTTTTAGCTTAATCATCATTTTGTGATGTTCCTCTGAAATATCTCTATCAACATCTGCTCGGCACTGGCTTAAATGGTAGACTACAAAAATCTGCTAATTGCTTACTTGCGGAATCATTCACACGTGTTGCTCACCCATGGGATGTGACTTCTGTACCAAGTCAACATGAACTTCTCTTGCTTTCTTTGCCCTTTCTTTCCTTCTCATTATACTTTTTTTTCCTTAGAGACATGATGGGGAGACAGGAGCAGAAGTTCAGGAGGTGGGCTCTAAAACATTTATTTATAAGCTTTATAAAAATACTACTACTTTTTAAGGACTTCTTGAAGAGATACGGTATACTGCAGTGATTACAAATACGAGCTCTGGAGACAGAAATACTTTGAACATTCACTTGAGTGTGCCCTTGAGCTTATTACTTCTCCTCTCAGTGCCTCAGCTTCCTCATCTGCAAAATGAAGACATATTCATACTAGAATATTTGAATATTAAATGGATATATATATATGTATATATACATATATATATGTATACACACATATATATATGTATACATATATATGTATATATACATATATATATATGTATACACACATATATATATATATATATATGTATACACACACACACACACACACACTGTTTAGAACAGTTCTGGCAAGAAAATATTATATAAATGTGATGACTTTGCCAGGTTCGGGCAAGAGATCGCAAAAGGGCTGCCAGAAGAGGGAGTGTCAAAATAATTGCACTGAGAGAGGGGCTCAATTAGCCTCTGGACTAGTACAAAGTGGATGAAACATAATCCAAAGAAATGCATTTATAGCCAGGCATGGTGGCTGTAGTCTCAGCTACTTGGGAGGCTGAGGAAGGAGAACTGCTTGAACCTGGGAGGTGGGGGTTGCAGGGAGCCAAGATTGGGTAACCACACTCCAGCCTAGGTGACAGAGTGAGACTCTGTCTCAAAAAAAAAAAAAAAAAAGCATTTATAGACAAAAAGATTTGCCTAGTTGAAATGAAATATTACAGTGCAGAGCACAGAGAAAGGAAAGTACAGCATTTTCATTTTGAGCTAGTACAATATTCCTATTGTCTCCAATTTACCATCACGGATTCTAAGTGTCCACAGTTTCTTGCTATTAAGAGTGCAGCCAAGACAGCAATCACCCTCTACCATGCCTGACAGGAGGTCCCAGCCTTTGCTTGAACAACTCGGGCCATGTGGTAGGCTGAATAATGGCCCCTCCTAAAGTCCATGGCCTAATCTCCAGAACCTACGAATGTTGCATGATATGGCAAAAGGCACTTTGTAAATGCAATTAAGAATTTTGAGAGACAGAGACTAGCCTGGATTATTCAAGTGAGCCTAAATGTGATTATAAGTGTATTAGTCTGTTCTCATGCTGATATAAGGACATATCTGAGACTGGGTAATTTATTTAAAAAAAAAAAATGGAGGTTTAATTCACTTACAGTTCCACAGGCTGGGGAGGACTCAGGAAACTTACAGTCATGGTGGAAAGGGAAGCAAATACCTTCTTCACATGGTGGCAGGAGAGAGAAATGAATGCCCAGTGAAGGGGAAGCCCCTTATAAAACCATCAGATCTCATGAGAACTAACTCACTATCATGAGAACAGGATGGGGGAAACCACCTCAATGATTCAATTATCTCTGCCTGGTTCCTCCCACGACATGTGGGGATTATGGGAACTATAATTCAAGACAAGATTTGGGTGGGCACCCAGCAAAACCATATCAACAAGTTGTTCTCATAACAGGGAGGAAGAGGGACATTTAACTACAGAAATAAGAGTCATGATGATGGAAGCAACAGACTGGTGTAATGAGAGAATGTGGTCACAAGCCAAGGAGTGCAGGCTCCAGAAGCTGGCAAGGGCCAGGAAACTAGAGTCTCCAGAAGGAATGATCCCTGCCGACATCTTGAATTTAGCTCAGTGAGATCAGTTTTAAACTTCTAGCCTCCAGGCTTCAAGAGAATAAAACGGCACTAAGTCACTACGTTTGTGGTAATGCATTACTGCATCAAGAGGAAATTAACACACACCAAAACGTCATTGTGATTACCGACGACACAGTAGTCCTCCAACTTTGCACGTTAGAAATGCTTATGCCTCGTAACCTAAATATTCAATAGCTAAAACTGAATCATGAATACACTTATTGTAGGAAAAAACATAGCAGCTATCAGTTTTTGAGACCTTAATACCATTATGCTTTTCCATGTATCATCTCATTAAATTTAATCCTCACAACAATTCTCTTGTGACAGGTGAGCAGACAGGTTTAAAGAGGCTGAATAATTTGTCCAAAGCCATAAAGCTAACTAGGTAGCCAAATGGGGTTTCAATCCCAATTTGAGTCCAAAAATAATGACATTGAGTTTAACATATAAAAATATATCAAATTTGTAGACCCAGTGGTTTTTCTTATATTTGGGAGGTCTACCATCATTTGTTTGCCAGCATAGGCTAGTGGCCATCGAAATGAACTAGAAAGAAGTGACAATATTAACAGAAAAATTCAAAATTGTCAATGCCTAACATCAAACCCCTTCTTCAGAAACACTCAGGATTTGGATTTGTGATTGTAATGTTGTTGCTTTGTAAACATACCATTTAGTTATATTTATATTTCTAAGGGTAGTAAACTCGAAACAATATAGAGTATCTTTTGAGGTTGCCTCTTATGTATGTGTCCGTTGTTATTGTTAGATGCCAGTCCATAAGAAGCATTTAACTTTAACAACTACACCGTGGGATGGCTAATTTTTATTTTTGTATTTTACAAATAAAAAAATTAAGCCTTAGAACTTTTAAATAACTGGCCTAAGGTCACCCAGTTTATGAGCAGCAGAGACAGGGTTAAAACTAATGGCAGTCCAATTCCAAAAGCTATGCTTTTCTGCATCCCACTGAGAGAATGCCCAAACTTTATCCCCAAACAAAAGCATCATCCAGAACATTTCATTCAATCCATGCACAATCTCTATGACCCCTTTTGAAGTCACATAACAACCTATTTTATGGACAGACATGGAGAAAAATCCAGAGGCAAAAAGGAGAGAACCATTTGGTTAAACTTTGTGGTGTTGTGCAAAGAAACAGTATCTTGTAGATATGAGATACCTTGGGCTAAAAAGTTGTCCAATTTTATTGAGCCCAAGTGTGTTTACATGTGACCTCAACTCCCTTCCTTGGATCTGTCCTCTGTGGTCACAGAGAACAAGTGTACTCTCCTTTCATCAAACAGGCCTTTTATGTCTTCCCAAGTTTATGTTTGTTTCTGAGCTAAACGTATTCCTCTTCTTCAATCGCCCTTGATGTGACAAGGTTTGTTTTAGGATATGCCAAAATCAGAGATGACTCCCTAACTGATTTTAGTTTTGTCATCTCAGCAAGATGAAAGCCTCAGGACATGGAGAGAGTGAGAGGGAGACTGGTCAGAGATCTTGTTTTGGGTTTAATTTTCCTTTATTTATACTATTCAAGATGATAGTGCGATGTAATATTTAGCTCTTCCAGTGTCTGCTTTCAGCCCTTGGCCAAAGGAGTGATTCCTTGAATGAAGGGGAGTCATGGCCTCCTAAACTGACACTGATCAATTATACTTAGGGGATGACACAGAGGGGTGACTCACAACCCACAGCCAATCTGGTGGGCATGACCTGGAAACAGATTCAATGTTAGGAGGAGGTAACTTTTATTTCCTCCCCTGGGGCAGAAACGTTCCCACCTCATCTAAGTCATTAACATTTATGTCTAGTGTTCTGAATGCTAAGCATGTGGGAGTTATTTATATCCTACTGCTTAAGGTCATAGCCAAGGTCTGATTGCAAAATTTCAAAAAATTGCAACTTCAGGCATAAATGGGTTAAGGGGCAGATCTTCACAACCTCCACAGAAGCAAGCAAGCACAGCACCTGGGCAAATAAGTGTTACTTAGCATGGAACTGCCATGATCATCCTGTGGGAAAAGGCACAAAAACCTCATCATGAGTGCCCTAAGCACACAGACAACGGTCATACTCAGTTAAATCAATTTGTTCCCAAGAAAAAGGAAAGCTCATTTACCATTATTGACCCTCAGTGGGGCCTTCAGGCCTCCCAAAGGAATCTGACCTATGATTCACTGTAACCGTTTCTATCTTCACCATCTTGGTTCTCCTCTAGTGAATTCCACTTAGAATGGCCTGATTGCCAAAGCAATAAAGTCAAGAGAGTTATTATAAAATAATAAATGACTAATGGCACACCTTTCCTAGGAACGATAGCACAACAGAAAGACCCCCCCACACCCCCCACCCCCCCCAAGTCCCCTAAAACATATTTGTGCTCAAAGGAAAATGAGAAAAGGGCATACTATGGTTCTGTATTTTATCATAAAATAGCCTGTTTAAACACATCTGGGCCCAGGATGAAGCGTAACACTCTTCAAGCCAGACACAAGGCTCCTGATGAGAAATCCAGGACTTCTGAGAATATGCTTTGGGCTCCTGGTGGATTTTGGTACCCTTACCCCTTCCGACCACATGGTGGCGCTCTGTGCTCCGGTGGAACAAGTAGGGTCCAGAAAGCAGGGCTCAGATTCTGCCTCCGCTTATTTTCAGGCTGGGATTTGGCACAATCCCTTTACCCTTCTGAGTTTTGATGACCTCATCTGTGGAAGGGTTATTGTTACTCCTCAGGATAATATTTACCTCCCGACCTCCCGGGGTTGTTGTGAGAGTAATGAGGTAACCACTAGGACGCACAGCATCGCCTGTGGAACAGGACCAGGGAGCTGCTTCCGCTCTCTCTCCCACGGGCCCTTCAGTTCATTCCATGGGACTGGCTTTTTCTTGACCCTGGATCCTATTTAGAGCTAGTTTTATAACTCTTCTGGATACTTTCAAATAATCAAAGAAGGCTTGATTCGGATGGAATAAATAAAACTTTCCGTTTCTCCGTTCTCACTCACAGCCTCTCCATGTTCACCGCTGGCCCAGGCAGGCTGGCTGGCTGCCCAGGAGAAAGTGGTGTTTGCCGTCTCTTTCTCCACCTTGCACATTCATCCCTTCTCCTCAAACTTGTTAATTGTGGTTTCTGACCCTTCCGGATCAGAACGTATGGAGAGGAGAGAAGACAAGACGTCTCCTGTCAGGATGATGGGGCATGCGTCCTCAGGTTCTTTCCCTGCTGCTCCCTGAGTCTGAGACTTGCTCCCTCGCCCCATCGCTGGTTTTGTTTGTTTGTTTGTTTTATTTTTTTTCCTGTAGTTCCACTGACTTGGACAAATGCTTCCCTTCTGCCTGACACTTCGGGATCCGTCTTCAGCTCTGGAAACCTGGAACCCCGCCCCCTCCCCTAAGGAGGCTGCCATCTTGCTCAGGATCGAAGATGTCCAGCGCTGGCTCGGATGGCCTCCATCCTCTCCATGGGACCCACTTGCTCTGCCTGGAGAAACGCTGGGAGTGTAGCCCCACCCCAGGGCAGCAACATCTCTTCTTCACTCCTTTCTCTCAGCAACCAGACAGCCTCACACTCTGGCTTTCTGGAGCTGAGACAAGTGCTGGTCTGTGGAGCCCACCAAACAGCCAGAGACACGTACTAGGTTCTCTGGGCAATTTCGTCACACCCCCTCAACATGGATCTAAGGTGAAGGAACCCACCCTTCAACTTACAGGAGAGATTTGCCATGCAACTCTCACCCTTTTGTCCATCTTTCTAACCCATTAGAGGCTGGAAATCAGTGCTCGGGTGTGGGGTAATAATCCAGTTTTTGCTCAGCTCCTTTAAAGTCTCTGTGGTTTTGCACCTCTCTTTGGACTGTAGGCTCTGTTAACGTGAGTGCACAGCTGAAACGGACCGGAAGACCTTCGTGTTAATATCCCCTTACCCTAATAGCAGCAATGGTATAGTGGCAGCCGGTATGTTTCTGTCACTGAGACGCATTGGGCACTGTACTGAGTGGTTTATGGGCATTTTCTTATTGAAGCCTCACTACAACCCTGTGAAGAAACTGTGCTGATTGCTTAACTTAACACAGGAGGAAACTGAGGCTCAGGGAAGTTCTTCAATAGGCTTCAGTCACAGATTTCACAAGAGGCAACAGTAGGATTAGAAAGTAGGTCAGTCCAATTCTAGGGGGCCAGTGTCAGAATCTCTGTCCACACACCAGAATGTTTGTGCAACCATCAAATCAGTCATTTATTTGATAGGCTATGAAAAAGCCTTTTGTAAAACTATAAAGTATTCTTCAATTATTTATATTGTTATTGTAGTTATAAAAAAAACATGATTTTTATTATTCCATTCTATTGGTATGGCTTTCGGCTGCTTATATAAGATACATTAAACACTCTAAAGAGATTTAAATTCAGGCTGGGGATTGAGAGGTGACAGAGTAAGTGTTACAGGGACCATTAAAATGTCTTAAACATTAAGGTACCTAAAAATGGAATATTTAACTGAATTAAGATGGCCAAATTAAATTGGCTGTTTTCCTAAGCATGATCTCTAGTAATTGCCACTTGATTGAATAGGGAACCAAACCGACTGAATTGTAGACAACACAACGATGTTCAAAACCCTCCCCCTACCTCCCGCCACCCTCATTGGGTACACGTAGCTCTACCAGTTGCTCAGGAAACAGAACATCTATGCTTTGCTTTAGAATCATACAAACACCAGGAATGTTTGCATAAGTTTCCCTACCACTTGCAAGTATTTAAAAAGAAACTTTTGCATTAGAATGTAATAACAGGGATGAAACCAGTCATACTATTAACAGCTAACATGTACCGAAATGTTGTTTTGTGCCAGGCACTGGGCTGAATACTCCACAAGAATGACTTATGTTAACACTTTCTTTTTTTTTTTTTTTTTTTGAGACAGGGTCTCACTCTGTCACCCAGGTTGGAGTGCAGTTGTGCAATCCGGGCTCACTGCAACATCCACCTCCTGGGTCAGGCGATTCTCCTGCCTCAGCCTTTCGAGTAGCTGTGACCACAGGCACACACCACCACACTTGGTTAATTTTTGTATTTTTAGGAGAGACAAGGTTTCACCATGTTGGCCAGGCTGGTCTTAAACTCCTGACCTCAGGTGATCTGCCTGCCTAGGCTTCCCAAAGTCCTGGGATTACAGGCATGAGCCACTGTACCCGGCTTCTTAACAACACTTTTAAATAAAAACAGTAAGGCTCCCAATTTACAGAGGGAGCTTAGGACAGTCACTGTGGTAGGAAGAATAATTTTCCCCAAAGATGTCGAAGTCCTAATCCCTGGAACCTATGAATATGTTATCTTACATGGCAAAGAGACTTTGCAGATGTGATTACGTTTAGGATCTTGACATGGGAATATAACACTGTATTATACAGGTAGACCCAATGTAATCATAAGGATGCTTAAAAGATGGAAGAGGGAGGAAGAGGGACAAAAGAGGGAAGAAGGTCAGAGTCAAATTCAGAGAGAGATTTGAAGATATTACACTGCTGGCTCTGAAGACAGAGAAAGGGGCCGGTAGCCAAGAGATGCAGGTGACCTCAAAACGCCGGAAAAGGCAAGGAAACAGATTCTCCCCCTGAACCTCCATAAGGAACACATCTCTTCTGACACCTTGATTTTAGCCCAGTAGAACGTCTAGAACTGGAAGACACTAAATTTCTTGATGTTTTAAGCTACTGCATATGTATAATTTGTTACAGTTGCAATAGGAAACTAATAGTCACCTTGCATTAGTAAATGGCGGAGGCTGGATTTGAACACTGGTGTGTCTGACTCCAAATTGCATCCCATGTTTACCCACTGTTTTGGGTTGAATTGTGACTCCATTCCCTCCCAAATTATTGACCACTTAATCCCCAATATCTGTAAATTTGATCTTATTTGGAAATAGATTCTTTACAGATGATCAAGATAAGATGAGGCATATCTTAATCCAACGTGATTGATGTCATTATGAAAGGGAGAAATTTAGACACAGACTGGCACAAAGAGAGGACATTGTGAAAAGACACAGGGAGAAGATGGTCATCTACAGCCAAGGAAAGCCCAGGCTCCCAGAAAGTTAGGAAAGACATCTGATTATATCCTCAGCCTTCAGAGGGAGCATCGCCCCGCCAACTCCTTGATTTCAAATTTCTGGCCTCCAGAACACAGACAATAAAATTCAGTCATTCTAAGTCACCCAGTTTGTGGTGGTTTGTCGCAAAAACCCTAGTGAACTAATATACTCACTCTGTGAAGTAGCCTCATAGCTACTTGAGTCTACAGTCTTGGACAGACACTGTCCATATCTAATATTAAGGTGTCTTAGTCCGTTTGTGCCACTGTAACAAAACACCTGAGACTGAGTAATTTGTAAGTAACAGAAATGTATTTCTCACAGTCCTCGAGGCTGGGAAGTCCAAGATCAAGAAGTTGCAGATTTAGTGTCTGCTGAGGGCCTGGTCTCTGTCTCCAAGATGGCACCTTGAACACTGTGTCCTCACATGGCAGAGATGGAAGGGCAGAAAGGGTCTGTGCTACTTCCCTCCAGCTCTTTTATAAGACAGCAAACCATTCATGAAGGATTTAATCACGTCCCTGAAAGCCCCACCTTTTAATACTACCACAATGGGGATTCATTATCAGTATGAGTTTATAAAGAGATGCCATCATTCAAACCACAGCGGGAGGTTTTTAGTAATAAATTAAAAACTACATTCTCTTACATCCACGTGAGTTTTTATTGTATGGGACACTTTTCACAAATATTAACTCTTGTTATTGATACCACAATCATGTATGCAAGCCAAGGATCATCTCTCCAGAGTAGTTTTATCGTAGTACCGTGGTATGTATAAAATGGTTTCACACACCAGCCTTAGACTGTGTCCAAATTCTGCTCCCATCAGTGACTCAGGAAAGTGACTAACTTTCTACATGCTTCAGTTTCTTCATTTGTGTAACAGGAGTAATAATAATAGTACTTACCTCATAATTTAACCTACCTCATAATTGAGAGGATTAAATTAGATATCAATGGCCGGGCACAGTGGCTCATGCCTGTAATCCCAGCATTTTGGGAGCCAAGGCGGGTGGATCACCTAAGGTCGGAAGTTTGAGACCAGCCTGACCAACATGGTGAAACCCCATCTCCACTAAAAATAAAAAATTTAGTCAGGTGTGGTTATGCACACCTGTAATCCCAGATACTTGGGAGGCTGAGGTTGAACCTGGGAGACAGAGGTTGCAGTGAGCCGAGATTCTGCCACTGCACTCCAGCCTGAGTGAGAGACCCTATCTCAAAAAAAAAAAAAAAAAAAAATTGTACATGTGAAGTGCTTAGCCTATCCCATGATATGCCTGCATAAGACCCTATTTTATAAACAGAAAAACTGACATTCAGAGAAGTTAAGTGATTTACCCAAGGACATATGACTATTAAGCACAACCACAACTAAAACCCAAGTCTTCTAAATCCCAGGGCGGCACTCTTCACTATAATACCTTGTCTCTCCCTTTCCTTTCATGGTCATGATTCTTTCTTGTTCTGGGTTTAAATCAAGCTGAACCTTTTTAGCCTTTAAGCAATTATAAATTTAATTCCTCTTGCCATGCCCATCCCAGTCATTCAGTAAAGAATACAGTTTCTATAAACCACAAAGTCTTCTTGTCCAAATTCTTTTATGAGAACCTTTATCCTGAGAAGTAACTCATCTTACTGCCTAACAGCAAAGCAGTTCTGTCAAGATAATGCCTTCCCTAAATAAAACACCAAGGACATTTAAAGATAGAAGACACAGCAGCCCCCATCAGCAGCCACCAAACTGCTGACTCCCCCAAGTCTACTGTGTTTTGTTCCTGGGTTATCTTTGCTTAGTGAGGCTGACCCTAACAGCTTACAGTGTTTGTAAATAAATAAACTGAGTACCCTGTAGATTGCAAAGCTGCCTTGCGACCTCACTTCCGCCTCATTATATTTGTTGCATTTATCCAACCATCTTGGAAAGTGGTTCTCCTTAAAATTATGGGATGCAGAATAAAAAAAACCCATCACAATTTAATGATCATATTTCAGTGTCTCTTTCCTTAAAGGAACTTGGCTTTTTCAGCATTTTTGCAATCGTTCGAACTAGAAGGAGATTGAAAAGGTAGAGCAAGTTTTGTTTTTTGTTTTTTAAAAAAAAAAAAAAAAAAAAAGAACTACCACAAACTATCCATCAATGTTAAACTATTGATAGGGAGAAGGGAGAAGGGATGGAGAGCCATGAGTGAGGAGGTTTGGAGAATATTAAAAAGACAATCTCTCAGTCTAATAAAATACAATTAACTGAATTTCATGAAGGCTTCTATAAAAAATACACAAAGAATCAATATTAGGCATAAAACCCAAAAGTGGGTTGTTATCTCTAAACCAGAAAAAGCATTTCATTAGTCTAAAGGATTTTATACTCCCATTGGGAAAATTGCTTTTTCTTCACACCCCTCTTTTGCTCACTATAGAAACTCAATTGAAAAGTCAATCATCAAAATCACTTAGCGAATGTTCAAAGGTGCTGCCTCTTTCTAAATATATTTGTTTCTTAGTGGAAAATTCAGGCCCTAGAAACCCTGGCACCTTCCCTACACATTGACTCACACTTTTCCATCATTGTGGTGTTTTTACTCTTCTGTGGTTTTTTTTTCCTTCTGTTTGTCTATTTTTGTTGTTGGAAACAGAAAGCCCATTTTATAAGGTTGTGGGCAACAGCTTTTCCTTTTAACATTTCAGTGTTCTTTCACAGTCACTGCACCACTGAGAGCACCCGTTGCCCAGGTTATAAACAAGCATCACACTCAAATCCCACTCGTGGCAGCAGGAAAGGCCTTTTCCAGGCGAATAGCATGAGGTATAGTCTTTTCACATTTTATCCTTGGACATGCCTGTTGCTTAATTTACACTCTGCCCAGTAACAACGCTGGTTTCCTTTATGATCTTGCCAACCACAGATCGACAAGGCACACCCCCTCCTTCCTTGACTCGCTAAAACACAAGTTGCGCAGATATACACAGTGCACAAAGGCCCTGGGAGCAGAATTTGAAAATCAAGCACATACAGTCCAAGCAGGAGCTTATAGAAGCATCTGAAGACCTCGAGTGATAAATGACTGAACTGGAAAGAGCATGATATAAGACTACTGCCTGGGTACCAAACCAGGCTTCTAGTAAACAGCAGCCATAGTAAAATAGAAATTTACTGAACCTCTGATGTGCAATTGATATATGCCTTTTATCCTTCTACCTCTGGATTCTCTTTTTACTGGCTAGCTATGTAAGCTGGGGCAGACTGACTCTTTTTTGAACATAGGGTTGTGAAATTCACATGTACTGTATCTGAACATGCTTTGTTAACCAAGTACTTTAAAAAGGAAAGAATTACCTTGCCAAATCTAGGACAGTGACTTGTGCTGTCGGTTGACCAGTCTGTGTGTATATTCAACTATCTAACTAATTAATTAACCAGATTGACTGTCTACAATTTCTAACTTACTCTATCTTGGCTATGTGCATGTGCCCTAAAAATGACAGATGGTGACAACAGCAGACAGCTGAAGTGGGGACCTGGTTTCCCCATGAACATTGCTGATGTCAGTCTTCTCCGAATAATCCTTAAACTTGGAAAGCCAATACTATTGCTCTCTAGTCCAAACTTTTTGGCTGTTTGTAGATCACTCGGTTATTTTTAAAAGAACTTTCCATAATCAACAGGATAGATACCTCAACCTTAAAAGGACTTGTAAAAAGAATTTACTTTGTAAATTCTTCATATATGAGTCTTCATATATGAGTCATGATATATTCCACTAGAGTGCAACCTCCATGAAAGTCTTGTTCTGCATTCCCAACAGCTCACACATGACCTGCACTCAGTAAAAAATATAATTATTTAACGTATTGCACCCATGAAATATCAAAAATTGGGGGTTGTCATTAATATTAAATTATAGAAGAAGAAATTGCCTACTTCCTACAACTGAGTGAAAATCCTGATAGAAGAGTAATTAGTAGGATCACAGTCGTGTGGATTTAGACTAGAGCCATTTAAAAAGTAAACATTCCGTGCCCTTTAAAGAATGTAGTTTTAGTTAGCCAGGCAAACTGTGAGACAGACCACAAAAAGATGATGGTAGGCAACAAAGGACTTTTAGCTGTACCTTAAACCTGCTTAAATCACATATGATTTAAGTAACAATAAGAATTATAGTAAGAATGCCAGTATGATACTGTACACAATGGTATTCAGAATTCTATATGAGCTTTATATACACCTATATATAAAGATATATATATTATATCATTTAGAATACTTTAATAATAGATTTGTATCCATAAAACCTTTTGAGTTCCAATCTCCATTCAGTATAATAAATCCTGTCTTCTGTGCCTGGAAACACCAGATACTTTAACTGAAGTCATGCTGCCATCTAGTGGACCACTCTTAGACCTGAGGGTCTTCTGTCTTCTGGAAATTGTCAGGAAGGAATTAGAAGTTTTAAGATTTATGTCTGACATCTATTTTTCTTTGCGAGACTAATTTTTAGAATACCTCTATGGATTTCTCTTAGCTTAGATCAGAGTATTTTTCACAATATCCATCCTGTCTTAGTAGAAAGATATTTTAAAATGTGTCAGTCACACTCAGTGAGCTGGAAGAGAATTTCTGTTTTTCTGCTTTTGTCTAAAAATGAGAAGATTGTCACAAGAGAAAATGTGTCCCCCTGGAAAGAAGTGCCATCAGACCAGCAATAGCCTGCTTCCTTTTTTTAGATCCATCGTGTATCTTTGAGGGACAAGACCTCAAACAAACACACGTCCTTTTATTTTTTTCTTTTTGTTGTTTTCCTGAGATGATTATGAACACTGCTGTGTGACAAACACACTTTTATTTGGACTGGGACATTTTACTTTAGTCCTTCACCAGCAAGTGCGACAGAGGAAGTGAAGAACAAAGCAAAGAATCTGACTTCTTTCTCAGCTGAGAGGCCTGAAAGAGTCATTCCTTTTCTCTGACCTCAGTTTCTCCCTCTGCTCAATGAATAGTGGCATTAGGCAATCTTTAAAACACCTCCTTGCCCAAAAGCATATTAAAATATATTGTATGTGAGTTAATCACTCTATGAACAAAGCCCATTAAGATATATTGTATGTGAGTCAATCACCCTATGAACAAAACAAGTACTATGCCGGGGTTACAAACAAAATACAATTGGAAGGTTTCCATCACTATACCCTCCTCTGTTGGTATCAGGTCCTCAATGCTATCTAAAAAGTCTTGGAGAGAAGGGTTGCCTTTGTCCACTCAGTGGGGAGTTGACACATGGGATTCATAATTCTGAGTCCTTTATTCACTGGAGGGCACGGATTTTAATTTGGGGGTACACACTGGAATCACCTGGAGAGCTTTTACAATACTGAAGTCTGGGACCCACCCAGATTTAATTGGTAGAAGGTGTTTCTGGGACTTTGAAGTAGTCTTAAAGATCTCCAAGTGACTGCAATTTGCAGTAAAGCTTCAGGCCCACTGGTCTAGAGAAAATAAAACACAGAGGCCTTGGATAATGAAATGAATCTTTCCAGGAAAGAGCAGGAGCATAAGCACCTGCACCAAGTCACTCATCCTCATGTGACCCACTTCTGGCTTCCTTTAACCCTTTTGCTCCCACTGGAAAATTGCAAACACAGTTACTTGGTTTCTTAATCTATATGCATGTGCTGCAATAACTCATTTTTGCTAAAGGAGGAAAAATAGAAGCTAAAGGGAATATTAAATTCTCTTTGCTAAAGGCGTGCCATGATATTTTAAAGAGAAAAGAGAATTTGGAGATCATTTATTCCAAGTCCTTGATTTGACAGGCAAAGACATAAACCAGGAAAGATCAATAGCTGGATATGGGTTATTATATGCTCTGTATAAGCAGGACTAGACCACTTTTATGTACATCATATAATTAACTCTTCACCAGAGTCTTACAATATGGTCATTTTATAACCATGTGGAAATTTCATGAGATTAAGCCAACACTGGTAACTTGAAACCTGAACTTGAACTTAGGCACTTGCAGCTCCTCTGTACATGCAAAGTCCTGCTCCCACAGGTCATGGATGTCCAGGTGAAACCAGAAGACTACAAGCTTATGAAATAGCTATGTTTTTTTGAGAACGTACTAGATACCAGGCTTGAGCTAAGCACGTTGCATGCATCATCTCATTTAACCCAAACAATAATACTCAAAGGATTAATTAACCTACCTACTTTTTACACACAAGCAATCTGCAGCCCAGAGAAGTTAAGTAATTTTCCCAAGATCAGAGAGCTAACAAAAAACAGAGCTGAGGGCCTGTTCAGCCTTCAAAGCCCATGGAGGAATTTTCACTTATATGATATGACTCATTCCTAACACAGCCAAGCCCATAAGGAGTATCAGTAACATAAAAGTTTGGTAAAGTTTTCTGCCTCGTTTCGCAGTGCAAGCATGCCCAAATACTTCATTTGAGTCATTTATATTAGTGGAAAATGCTTAAAACCAGATTACACTTTTCACTTTGCCTATCTCTAAAATGCTTTTAATGGGCCACAGGTAAACTATGTGATACTTATTAAAATGGACTTTTAGTGCATTCTAAATAGCTATGATAGTTGCTCTGTGAATTTTAAATTTGCACTGCATTTATTTTTACTCTGGAAATACAATTTATATGATTCCTCCCTAATATATTTCTTACTTGATTTGTAGTTGATGACTTCAGTCTCAGCAGCTGATACATACTAATGATGAGAGCTACCACAGTGCACTAGGGAAGGGGCAGTGTGGATCCCCTCCAAAGAGAACATGCGGTGTGATAAGATTAATTCACTTCTGCAAAACCTTTTAAGACTCAGGAAAACACCGTACTAGTGGTTTGTTGTTTGGCAATTCAGAAAGTTACATGAAAATAGAATATATCTTATATAACTAGTGTCCTAGTACTTCTATGTAAACTAAGTTGCTTTATTACACTTTTAATGCCCTAAATGAAAATCCTATTAAAAGAGCCACATATCCCAAGCCATTGCATAAAATCACACACTTAACCTCTTACCATTTTGCCTACTAAAATTAGGTTAAAGGGTCTCTGATAAAGGAAGAGATGAAGAGTTGTCATAAAATGGCAACTAGAGAGGAATAAAGGCAAAGGAACAATCTGGATTATTTGCTTTGTTGAGAGTGGAGGACAGCTAGGGTTGGATATAAATCTATTAGCCTCAGGCATGTATGTTTTACCAAGAGTTAATGGAGCTTGCAGAATGTGTAACCAGCACCACCATGCCCTCTAAGATTTAGAAAAGATTGGCTCTAACTCCCATTTCATCTCAACCCCCCCACAAGGTTTCTGTGTATTCATGCCTTTCTACCGCCTCTGATACAGATTCTGGCTTCTGCAAAATTCACTGTCTCTCTGTATTATCTCATCATCCATTCCCTGTTCTGCACTGCAGCAACCCTCCTAAGGAGAAGCTCAGGTCTTTCCATCTACACAAACCATTCTCTATTTCTGTCTCTGTCTGTCTCTTTCTGTCTGTCTCCCTCTCTCTCACATACACATATGCACACATATACATATTCACCACATGTACACACACATGCTTACACGCACACACATCCCTGCACACATACACATGCACATCAATTACAGAAGCTGTGCATTTGGGTGAGCAATATACTTGACTGAGAATTTCAGAAAACCAGGAGAGGTGGAAGAGTTACGTGACTAAAATGCAGCCCCTTCAAATTGAGCATTTGTCATCTCCCGGCACATTCCTTAGCCCTCCTTTCCACTAATAGGAGCACTTCACTGGCCTCTGGCCACCACACTAGCTCCTCTCTCTTTTTTCCTTGTTCCTAAGCCTCAATATCTAATGCATAACAATTGCAAAATTCCTTTGGTTGTCTTAACTCCTGCAAGCCCTCAGTGCTCCCTGTCATATCCCCAAATGACTTGTCAAGATACTTTCCAAAAATAGTTCCCTTCTCAGAAATACTTCCGGTAGCACATGTGAAAATAATACATTATTCTACTACCTACATAACTCTTTCTTCCCTACCTACTTTTTTGTGACTAGATATCATCTAGTAGCTAGGACAATAAATAAATGCTATTCTCTGATTTAATAAACCTCAATAACAAAAATAGTCATTAAATAACTTAAAAAACAATCCATCTTTATGAGCATCTCCCTAATCTAAATACTTTGAGCTGTGTTGAACACACACAGGGCATACCTGAATATTCTTTGGCTTGGGACCCAAATCATCTAGACGCTCCACCAATTCTGTGGCTCTCAGCTATACTCAGGGACAGCCGGTCATCCACCAACCACAAGATTTGAGGCCTAGAAGACAGATAGATGTTCAACAATCCAAGAAGACTATTGACAGGAGGTGCCAGGAGCATTAGTCCATGTCAAAATAGGGGCCTGCCGAAGACTGTCCTTGGCAGGAACTGGAGAAAGTCATGCCAAGCGGTGGGGATTTCAAGATAATTCACCAGAAGTGGCATGGAGGGAACAGCTGGAGGGTCAATTTCAAATCTTCATCTCTCACGCCAACACTCAAATTGAATAGAGCAGGAAAAAATAGAACAAAGGCATCAGCAGATGCAAGCCCAAAGAGCTGTCATCTTTGCCATGGCAAAAAAAGAGAAGAGAGGAAGGAGGGGATGAATTTCCTATATCCATAATCTTAAACATTGGGCCAATTCTGGGTCAAAAACACTCAAGGTTATACACAAAATAAAGCCTGCTGCCTTCATCTCCACTGTCTTCTGCTTTGGTCTTTCATTGGCCAGGTCATTCTCTCTCGCCTCTGCCCACTCTCCTCTCACCCCACATTTTCCCATAAACACACACACTCACCCATTCATGGAAGACCAGTCCTATAACTTTTACCTCCATATGAAAGCCAGGATGCTTCCTACACCTCTCAAGGGTAGCTGTGTTTTTACCCTGTGAGAGGAAAAATGCCATATTGGCAAAGAAACTTCAAGATTTCATCCCTCCTACCCCAGGGAATAGGGCAAAGAGGTGTGCAGGTTTACGATGTGCCCACGTTTTTGTCAGTAAATGTTCCTGTTCATTCCAAAAATCATTCTGTGACTCTGCTGGCTTCCTGTTTCAGTACAAAGTGAGCAGCTTAGCCAAAGATTATGAGCAATTGGGGAGGTATAATTTCCCTGCCAAGTTGCCAAGTCACGAAGGAAATGCAACTTGTCTAGTGTCAAGGCATCTGGAAAGAGTGATGGCTTGGGAGATCTTTGAAAGCGGTGGCTGGAAACTGCAGAGGGAAATGAAATGCACATTCCTAGAGGAAACCTTCAGAGCTCTCCTGCTGAGCTGAAGCATCCAACACAGAAAGCCCAGTGCAAGATCTGAGAAGCAGACATTCTCAGCCCTCATTCTGGCCACCCCACTGGCACCATCAGATGCCCCAATAAGCTCTTTCCCTCAATTCCTTCTCCCATGCCTCTCTCCTACCATGGTGGTCACCTCTCTATCTCCTCTTCCTGACCTCTAAACACCAGAACATCCCAGGGCTCAATCCTTGGGGCTCTCTTCTACATCAAATTTCATCCATACTTCCAAGAACCATCCATAGGCTGATAGCACTCAAATCTGTAACATTATACAGACCCCTCACCTTAATATCAAATGAGGATATCCAGCTGCCTACTCAACATATTGAGTGTCTGATAGGCATCTTAGACTTCAAATATCCCTTAGACTTCACATGTCCTAAACAGAACCCTTGGTCTCTGCGCAAAGCTTGCTCCTCCTTGCTCTTGTTCATCTCAGTAGATGGAAAAGCCATTCTTCCAACTGCTCAGGCTAAAATCTTAGAGTCTTCCTGGAATTTAGCTCTTTCTCATATACCTCATATCTCAACAATCAGCAAAGCCTGCTGGTTCTACCTTCTAAATTGTATCTAGAATCCAACCACTTTTTACCACCTCATTCATCACTACCATCTTGATACCAAACACCATCTCTTGGCAACTGGACCATTGCAGTCACCTCCCAGCTGGTCTCCAAGTGTCCATACCTTCTGCAGTGTGCTCCACACAGCAGCCACATCTTCTGTGAGTCAAATCAAACCATTCCCGGTTCAAACCTTCCAAGGATTTCTTATCTTACTCAGCATAAATTCCTATGTGATCTGGCCCTTGTTATTCATCATTGTCTTTTTTATAGTTAGCACGTAGTCATATCTGCCATATTATATATCTGTTGCATAGTCCAGAACAGGAGTCAGCACACTGCAGCCCCAGGCTCAACACCTGTTTTATAAATAAAATTCTATTGGGAGACATGCATGCCTCTTAACAAAGACTGTCTCCTTGGCCAAATTTCAGTTTCTTCTGAGCCCGCTTCTCAACCATAGCTTGACTTTAGCCTTCTTCCCTGCCCTCAGTCCCAGAGCCCAGTTTTAGCAAGAATCCTGCTAAGTCAGTTTAACAAAAATCCTCCCATCCTTGATACCTGATCAAGTTCCTCACCCTTAACCTTTGATAACTAAGTCCTAAGAATTCTGCTGGGTTTGTTTAGCAAGAATCCTTCTTCTCCCAATGTCTAATCGAGTTTCTCTTAGTAATTTTTCACCTCCTAACCCTCTCATTCTGCTATACTTAAAACTGAACAGTTCTATACTGAAGTCCCTCTCACTTACTACAGTAGCTTGAGCAAAATCTGTGTCTTGCCATTTCTAACAAGTGTGCAGTGCAAGATTTTTCTCTTATACCACTCATTTGCAGATTATCTCTGGCTGCATTAGGGCTACAATGGCAAACTGCAGTAGCTGCAACAGAGATTGCATGGCCAGTAAAGTCTAAAATATTTACTCTCGGGTATTTACAGAAAAAGTTTGCCAATTGATTCCTGCTCTCAAATGTAAATTCCATGAAAACAGCAACTTCAGAAATATTCAGTAAGTATTTGTTAAATAAATAAGAAATATGAGATAAAAGTACAAAACAGTGACTGGATTTCTAACAAGGGTGTTATAATTTGACATCCAAGTGAATGTCTTGTGAGACAAGGATTGTAATAATAAGGTAATGGGATGGCTCTTGCTAAAAATGGATTCAACATTTTTGATGCTGCAAATGATTTCTGCCTTCTAAGGGAGGAGGTTTGAATTTATTTTCAGGGAAGACCATATTTTGGTTTAGGAAAACTACCCCACATAAGCAGTTTCCACGTGTTACCTCTGGGGAAGAACTGTGTGGAGGAACTGGAATGCTGATGTTCCAGACTGTTTCTTTTAATAATGCACATTGGGGATTTCTTTCAGCAGAGCTACAGGCTCTAAGTTAAGGTAAGGGGGAAAAAATAAGAAAACAAAAATGCTCACAATCTCTCGCTTCTCTCTGGGTGCTAAGGGAAGTGTGTCCTGAGCGTAAGGAAGGAAGGTGCCTGGGGCCTTCCCAGTGCTGGACGACGAGCTGTCCTTCACTCATGGTGTCTGGTCAGAAGGAAGGCAGGGAAGTGACCCTAAGAGAGACTGTATGAGATAGTCCTAAGCTTGGGAGTTTATGTATAGTGACTAGTGGAGGCTTTAAGTTGTTCTCTGTGGTTTTGGGGTCTATAAAGTGCTCCCAGGAATTAGAGGAAGAACTTAGTCCAGGCTAGAGACAAAAGGGCAAAGGGGAGAAGGCACTCACATTCCGCTAAAGCCAGAATGGGGGTACTAGAAAGGAACACGAGCACAGGGCAGCTTTGCTCCTGGAGAGGCACCCTCTGAGGACCGCCAGGAAGTGGGGCATCAGTGTGGGCATGTCACAGGCAGGCTGGAGAACAATGGAGAGAACCGGTCTTGAGCACAGTTGAGGGACAACCCTTCAGACAACTCTCAGAATTACCCCAGGGACTGGAATTCTACAGTTAAGACTGTGCAGAACTTACACTGTGAATACCTAGAAATGTGATCTTATTTTGGATCATAGCCTACTGAGACTATGACATTTAGCTTACAATAAAGCTAGCAATTTAAAGAACATTATTTTAATGACCACAATTAAGTGTTCATTTATCCATTCATTTAATAAATATTGATTGAGTGCCTGCCACACACCCATCACTGGGCTGGGGATGGAGATCTATTGAGAAGCCCAACAGACATGGCTGTGTTCTCAGGAGCATACGGTCTAGTGCAGGAGGCAGACAGTAAACCAGTGTTACACAAATATTCATCATGTGTAATAAATGCCGCAAAAGAGAAACACAGGGTGGGAGGCCCATGGGTGGATGGATGGATGAATGAACAGGCTTTCTGACTTTCCTGTAATCCTAAGTTCATCCAAATGGTTATTGTTTCAGGGACATGTCTCATCCTAGCTGCTTGGCTGGGTAATTCCATTGAACGCTCTTGATGAATCTCCTTCCCTTAGTCAGATCCTGCCTCTTCCACGCCATCGCTATGCCTCATACCTGCAGTAATGAGGGAGCTGTCACTTCTCAACCTCATTCACCAGACAGGTAACTCCCAGGGAACTTTCTAAAAATGGGGAGATGACCAGTCTCCCAGCAGCCTTCCATGAGGGCACAGTTCTGTGGACTCCTGGGTTGTTTATAGACATACTTGATATGGTTTGGATGTTTGCCCCCTCCAAATCTCATGTTGAAATGTGATCCCCAGTGTGGGAGGTGGGGCCTAGTAGGAGGTGTAAGGGTCATGGCTTGCCACCACTCTCATGGTAATGAGTGAGTCCTTGCTCTGCGTTCATGTGAGACCCGGTTGTTTAAAACACCCTGGCACCTCTCCCCACCCCCTCTTGCTCCACCTCTCACCATGTGACATGTTGGCTCCCCCATCACCTTTGACCATGATTGGAAGCTTCCTGAAGCCTCACTAGGAGCAAATGCCAGCAAAATATTTCCTATAAGTCCTGCAGAACTGTGAGCCAATTAAACCTCTTTCCTGTGTAAATTACCCAACCTCAGGTATTTCATTATAGTAGCACAAGAATGACCTAATACAGTACCCAAAGAAGCTGATGCTCTGGTGGTCTCACTCATTGGTATAACAATAAAATGGTCTTAACTTTGCCCAGTAACTTTCCTGCCACAAAGAGTCTGCTCTGCCAACACCTCCCTACTGGAAGAAAGGAGATGTCAGTAATATTTCAACCCAGTTCCATCACTGCTTGGTCACTTTCAATTATTAAAACAGTAGAATTCCAGTTCTTAAAGACCTGTCTTTATTGTAGCTTTTCAAACTCATGTTTGATTCAAATCCCTCCCCACAGGCAGACTAGACTTGGGACAGAGGAACTTGCCCCCACTCCCCAGGTTCCCATTGCTGTGGTGCTGGGGCAGGCGGATGGAGAGAGTTGGCCTGGATGCCAACTGCCGAGCTGCCTCTGGTCAAGCTACCAGCTCTATTCTGTTGGCTGTCTCTATTTCTTTGTCTACCCCTGCCTGGACATCAGACCACTTAATGTGTAAGTGATTCAAATGGGCTCTTGGGAACACATTAGTGGATTCTCAGAGGGAGAGGGGTCTGTAGAGCCTCCTTGCTGCACAGTTCCCCTGACATAAACCTGCTGGGTTTGTGCTTTCCCTACCTCCTTAGCACCCCCAGAGGAGACCTCAGGGACCCCTCTCCCAGTAAGCAACTCTTTTTGGGGGGAGACCTATAAGGCAGACAGCTGCACCTCCTGGGCAGCTTGTGAGGATGCAGTGAGAAAGCAGTGGTCTACAAGCCAGTGAGAGAGCCCACACCAGACACAGGAGCTGCCAGTGCCTCGATAGAGGACTTCCTAGTCTCCAGTGCTGTAAGAAATAAACATCCCTTGTTTAAGCCACCTTGTGTATGGCATTTTGTTAATAGCAGCCCAAATGGACTAAGACACTAGCAGATCAAGAAATGAATGTCATCTTGGGCTACACTGGCCGAGCTGCCAGATATGAGGGCCTTGTCTCCCTGACCTTTGTACCAGCAGCACCATACATTCAACATCCCAGAGCAGACAAGGCACTGGAGAATCAGAGATGGATGCTGTGCCCATCCCCGCTTGAGTGACTGTTGGTTTCAGGAAGGAGATGGATCTGTAAACAAATCCTCACACCATAGGGGCAAGGAGCAGCAACAGAGCAAGCAGCTCTCTTCAGAGAACCGGAAACAGGGGGCATGACATTTGTCCTGACTTTTGAAGACAAATTAGAACAAAAGGACAATGTTAGGGGAGAGGTGAGGAGAAACTACATTAGTTCTTCAAACAAGACTATAAATTGAGGTATCTGATTTATTTTTACAGCTCTAGTGCCTAAGAGCCCCTAAAATCCCCTGTCAGAGAGAATAGATACCTCTCCCCAAATAGTCTTGGGCAGTGGCCTTTATCTATTGAAGGACTTTGGAGTGGGATAAGAATTAGACCTTCTCGGAGTTGATTCTGATCTGGAATCAGAATTAGTTGATGAAAGTTATAGAAAAGCATATTTTGGACTCAAAACAAATGCTTTGTAATGATTATAACTATGTAGCCTGCTTTTTATATAGTTATAATCATTAGAAAGCATTTGTTCTCTCTCTTTAGCTTCTGTCTGAGGGACGCTTCATTTGTCTTCTGGATGAGGACAGACACCTGTCAGGAGAGCAGTCAGACCCTAAACCATCACCTATGAGAGATGCAGAAGTGGGGGTTCCCCCTCATCCAGGCTCCAAGTCAACTTTCAAATTACTCAAAGGTTTCCTACCTGTTTTGAAGAGGGGACTGCTCATTTAGATTCCTCATTTCCAACATGCTTATTACACAATAATCTCCGTAGAGCCCACAGATCATCAGAACAAGAAAAGTCTGCCAAAGAGGACTGTTTATAAAAGGATCTCATTTGCCAAATCATCCATTTGTTGTTTGGACCTGCGCTCAAAGGATTGGAATTCTTGCTCTGGGACTCTGGGGATGGAGTTAAGAGGGCTGCTGTCAAAAAATATAAAATTAAAATTAAAAGCTTCTTATTTTTATATGATTAATGATAAAGAGAGGCACTTTCTTTCCTCAAAACTTCTTACTTAACTTTCCATGTGGTTGCCATGGCGATCTGAGCAGGTGTCTGAGTCCTGTAGGAGAGCCCAGGCTCCCTGCTGCAGTGCAGTGAGTTTCCAGGCTTGGCTGACACTCTCAGCTTCTCTTCAGGGACCTGAGAGGTCTGTCTGCCAGCAGAGGCTGTGTCTTACTTTAGTCAAAATAATAAAAAGAATTCCAACCCTGGCCTTTTGTTTTTTAAATAACTTTTAAAATAGCTTTTTAGAAATGCTACTTGACACATCATAAACACATATACGGGACAGTGCAAATAAAGTACAGTCACCCTAAATTCCATTCAAAGAGGACCTCGGTTGGGATTTTGAACACACTTATTTATGTGTGTGTGCTCATACATACATTGCTTTCTATATAAAATGGGATCATACTGTATTTGATCTTTTGAAACTGTATTACTCAAAATTGCTATGGTCATTAATCTTTAGCAACAAACATAATAAAAACTAATATTCATTGAAAGTTAAAAAGAAGATACTGTATCATTTAATTTAATTCTTATAATACTCCAGCCAAGTAAGTTACTATCTGTTATTACTATGCCTATTTTACTGTTACTATCTCTGGTTTACAAACAGCAAAAGTGATACGTTAAAAGATTAATTCCCAGGATCACACAGCTACTAAGTGGTAGAATCCACTGCATTCTGCTTCCAAAGTTTATGTACTTAATTGACACATGATACCATCTCTAAGCAATGCTACTGTTCTTCAAAGGCAGTATATTTTGTGTTGTAAATATACTATAATTTATTTACTCAGTCCCTTTTTCATGAGCAATTAGATTGTTTGCAAAACTTTGCAACTACAATCAATATGCTCATAGACATGCTTGCATATACTTCCTTTCAACCTCATGGGGTTATCTCCTTCCTTAGCAGACACTCCCTATAGTGGGGTTATTAAGTCATATAGTTTTCACTGCCCTTTAGAAAGGTTTACAAAGGTTGTCTGACTTTACAGTGGTATGGAAGTGGCTCATCTCCCACGTCTTGGACAATACCAGATTTGTCATTGCTGATTTCAGTTGCAGTTCTTGCCATAATAAGGTTGCACAGCCTTTCCTTTTTACTGACGTGATTTTCTTTGAGTTACCTGTCTTTTCCTTTGCCTGCTTTTTATATTAGGGTGTTCATATTTTCCTGATTCACTTTTCATAGCTCCCCCTGTGTACATGCTAGTGTGCATAATTATAGGAAGTAAATTATCTCCTTCAGCACCTGCCCTAACCTCTTATCCCAGGAGAGGTAAAACCCACACTTTCCAGACTCCCTTGCAGCTAACGTTTCAAATGTAATATCATTCCACCACTTGGACATGATGGCAGGAGGCTTGAGAGAGTCAGTTCATGAGGCACATATGTTATTCACTTTTGCTGCTGTGGAGTCAGAGGGTTTGGTGTGGCCCCTGATCCAACAGTTCCGACCACAGCTTCCTGATCCTTGGCTTACAGCTGTGACAGCTTCCTGATCCTTGGCTTACAGCTGTGGCCCTGTGACCCAATAACCAGCAGAAGAGAGACAGCCTCCTCAGCAGCCTCCTGGGTGAACAAGAGCAGCAGTTGGCTTGGCAGGCCAGTTTGAAAATTTTCTCCTTTGGCCCTTACAATGATTTAATAATCACCTAATTCTGTACATTAAATCCTTTCCTGCTTAAAGAACCAGAGCAGGTTCCATAATCCGTAACTGAACCCTGAACACTAAATGTTAAACCATGCTAAACACATCTTATGAATAATTTCCAAGTTTGTCATTTGCCTATCAATACTGTTTTTGCTGTTTCTCTGCCATTTAAATAATAGTTTGTAGTCATAACTTGACACTTTTTCTTTATGGTTCCTGGTTTATAGCATCCCTGAAAAAACTTGCAATTCCCAGGTTTACAAAAGCAATGTTTTCTCTTATTACTATTATTACTTACTACTTGCAATCTCCATGTGTTGGAGAATAAGACAACTTCCATAATCAACAGTCCCACTTATTTTTATTTATTTATTTAATCTTTTAAGTTTAGGGTACATGTGCAGGTTTGTTATATTGGTAAATTTGTGTCATGAGGATTGTTGTACAGATTATTTCATCACCCAGGTATTAAACCTAGTATCCATTTTTCCTGATCCACTTCCTCTTCCCTTCTGCTACCCTCAGGTGTCTGTTGTTCCCCACTATGTGTCCATGTGTTCTTATCATTTACCTCCCACTTATAAGTGAAAACATGTAGTATTTGGTTTTCTGTCCCTGCATTAGATTGCTAAGGATAATGGTCTCCAGTTCCATTCATGTTCCTGCAAAGAGCATGATATTGTTCTTTTTATGGCTGCTTTGCATTTTGTAGTGTACATGTACCATATTTTTTAATTCCAGTCTACCATTAATGAGCATTTAGGCTAATTCCATCTTTGCTATTGTGAATATTGCTTTGTGAACAGCAAAGACATGGAAACGTGTGCTGCAATAACCATATGCATGCATGTGTCTTTATGACAGAATGATATCTATTCCTTGGGGTAGGTACCCAAGAATGGGATTGCTAGGTCAAATGGTAGTTCTGTTTTTAGCTCTTTGAGTGTATAAGTCTTCCTGTTTCACCAGCAGTTCACTGTTCATCCATAGTGGCTGAACCAATTTATACTCCTACCAACAGTGCATAAGTGTTTCTGTTGTACCACAACCTCTCCAGCATCTGTTATTTTTTGACTTTTTAGTAATAGCCATTCTGACTAATGTGAAATTGTATCTCTTTGTGATTTTTGCTTTGCATTTCTCTAATGATCAGTGATCAGAGCATTTTTCATACGCTTGTTGGCTGAATGTGTGTCTTCTTTTGAAAAGTGTCTGTTGATGTCCTTCATTCACATTTTAATGGGATTTTTTTTTCTTGTAAATTTGTTTAAGTTCCTTATAGATGCTAGATGTTAGACCTTTGTCAGATGCATACTTTGCAAAAATTTTCTTCTATCTTGTAGATTGTCTGTTTACCATGTTGATAGTTTCTTTTACTGTGCAGAAGTTCAGTAAAAGAAACTATCACATTTATTAGATCTCAACTGTCAATTTTTGCTTTTGTTGCAATTTCTTGTGCCATCTTCATCATAAAATATTTTCCTATTCCTACTCTAGAACGGTATTGCCTTCCAGAGTTTGTCTTCCAGGGTTTTTATTGTTTTGGGTTTTACATTTTAGTCTTTAATCCATCGAGCTGATTTTTGTATATGGTGTAAGGAGGGAGTCCAGTTTCAACCTTCTGTATATGGCTAGCCAGTTACCTCAGCACCATTTATTGAATAGGGAGTCCTTACCTCATTGCTCGTTTTGTCAGTAGCAGCCCAGCAGAGTACATGCTCATGGACTATAATAGTATGCTGGCAGGTGCCAGGGTACCAGCCTCCATGCAGGCATTCACAGCTGTGATGTCCCTGCTGGTGACTGTGCACACAGTTGCTCTGGTGATGGTGGTAGCACCAGGTTGGAGGGCCGGTGGGGCTCAGGACAGTGTGCACCCTGTGTGTTCATGCAGGTGAAGGCAGCTGCATGGGGCAGGGGAGGGTCTGCTGTTCTCCATGCCTAGTTTCACTCCTAGGGCAGTGTTGGTGCAGGAGTGAGGTGCTGGCAGAGGAGCTGCTGTCGGGCTGTATGCCTGCCAAGACTCAGACTGCATTGGCAGTACAGCTGGAGATGGGAGGCAAGGGCAATGGGGGAGCCGAGACACTCATGCCGGCAGCAGTGGCATGGCAGGGTGCACTTGCACACATGCACTGGTGGGTAGGTAGGGAAGATAAAATCTGCCAGGGCACATGAGTGCCAACAAAGCAGTGTGGTGGGTGGCCATGGGCTGGGTGAGCTGCAGTGAAGGAGGGTGCAAGCAGGCTGATGCAGGTCCACCGGGCTGCCCTGCTGGAGGTCTCCTGTCAAGGGTTGTCTGCCAGTGCAGGAGCTGGGATGCAGGCCTCCTTGGCACTTGAGGCTGCACTGCAAGCAGAGGCGCCCAGGCTGGGCCCCCAGGAGAGCCTGGAAGGCCAAGGGTTGCTCAGGTTGGAGCAGCCCCATCTGATGGGCAACACTGCCTTGCAGAGTTCAGGTCTGACAGTTCCCCTAAGACTAAAGTCAACTGTGGGAGCAAGTGAAGCCTAGGGGATGGGCATCAGCCATGCTCCACTACAGACGCTCCCACACCAAACACTCTGGGCTCTTCACCGGCTGGAGTGCTGCCCCTATCACTTCTCTGAGTAGCTCCTACTCTCAACTCAAGTGTCTGTGGCAATCCAGACGTCTCCTCATTTTGAGTTTCCAGAGGCTTGTGGCAAGAGTAAGTTGCTCCTTGCCAGTTAAACTCACCCATTCTTCCTGAGTCATGGGGCCAGAGTGAGTCCCTCCCCTTGTGCAACAGCCCCATGCAGGGTTCTCAGCTCTCTCTCACTTCAGCTAGTTTCTGTGTCTTCTCTGTATCCATTTTCAGTGCCTTCCCTCTGAAGATGTTAGGATTACACCAATCTTCCAGGTCCCTCGGTGGCAGTTATTCCACCTGGCTGCATCTAGCCAGCCATCTTGCCCCAAGAGCCTCCTGACTGATTTTTAAGTGCCTTCTATATTCACTTAAGTATGGACTTTATGCTAGGGATTGGCAAACTTTTTCCGTAAAGGACCAGAGCATAAATATTTTTGGTTTTGCCACCCATATGATCTCTGTCACAACTACATAGCTGTTGTAGCATGAAAGTCATCACAGGTCATATGTAAATGTTGACTGTGGCTGTACCTCTCTGGGCTTTAGTTTCTCCTCTGCTAGCCTTAGTTTGTTGACACCTGTTCTATATTCTCCATTTTTGGTTCCTTCCTGGGCCATTTCCATGCTCACTGCGTTACCACAAATGTAAGTCCTTTCCCATTATACTTCCTTATAAAATTTTTCTGGCTATTCTTTAATATCTATTCATCTAGAGGAACTTTGAAATCATTTTTTCAAGTTAAGAAAATCTTATTGGAATTACAATTGCAGTATAATTTAATTCATAAATAAAATTTAAAGAAAATGCCATCCTTTCAAAATTATCATTGGATCTTCATTTATTCAAGTATCTTATCATCATTAATTTTCTTCCTAGAGGGGCAGTGTAGGCAGACTCAAATTGAAGCTCTGCCACTTCTGGGCAGTGTGAGTTTGGACAAGTTATTTCTCTGGGTTATTATTTTCTCATCAGTAAATGGGAATAATAGCATCTCTCTTGCAGTGTTTGGGGAGGCCTAAATGATTTGCAAGGCACATAGAAAGCACTGTTCACTTGGTGCTCTAAAACTCTTGTTACATATGGTAGATAATAGTGGTTATTGCTGTATCCTCTTCTGTTTCTAACTTTAAAAAAACGGTTCTAGTTCTTCACCATTAGGCATAATGGAATAACTCGTGAAAATTACGGAAATATGATGTGTTACTATTTTACTGCTTATCTAGTGTATGTATTGACTTTTATCAAATGCATTTGCCACATCTGTTGTTATCAACAATTTTTTCCCTCCTTTACCCATCAACATAGAGAATTCCACCAGCAGATTTCCACTATTGATTCATCTTTGATTTGGCTGTAGTGCTATACTTTTACTCATCACTAAGTCGCTTTTGCTTGTACTTTATTTGGGATTTTTACATCAATATTCTCATAAAAGATTACATTGCATAGCTAATTGTTTTTAAGTGCCACTCTCATTTTCTATACTAATGTTATGCTTGCTTCATAAAGATAATTCAGAAGGTTCACTTTCTCTGTTCTAAAATACTTTTAAACTGCCCAACAGCCATCCAATCCTTAATAATTCAAATTTATCCAACTGGAAACTGTTTGTGCCTGATTTTTTTATGATAGCTGGCTCAATTTCTTCTGAAATAATTGGTCAGATTCATTTTTTCAGTTCTTTTTCAGACCTTTTTATTAAAGCCTTTTTAAAGAAAAGCATTCATTTAGCCTAATTTTTCTATTTCTTGACAGATTATCTGCATTTGGATCTACTGGTTACAGAAAAATTATAAAACTTTTCTAGTTCATACTTGTTTCATTTTTATTATTTTCTTTCCTTATTTATTCATCGATTTTTAATCAAAAAGTCAAATAATTACTATATACATCTCACTCTGTGCTTGTCATAGAAACTACCTTGCCTGTCCTCCCAACTTCAGTCTAATACATAGCCTTTAATGGTAATTAGAAATGCCATCCAGTAGAAGCAGAAGCCCTAATGCTGATGACACAAGATACAGAACGGGAGAAAAAGACAAGTAAAAATAATGGTTTGGGGGCAGGGGCCTTGTTAGGCTACAAGAATGGCTCTTAACTCTGACTACACATAAGAATCACCTGGGGTGCTTGTAAAATAAATATGAATGCCTTGACCCCTCACCAAACCTATCAACTCAGACTCTTCAGTGGAAACCAGACATCAATATTTTAAGTCTCCTCAGATTATTCTAAGAAGCATCCAGAGTTGAGAACAACTAGGTTCTGGCTATACGACAGGAGGGAAAGAAACAAAGCCTTCAGAGAAATATGGCCACAACTAGCCCACATCCACTATTCAAAGACTAGGGCCCTAAGCCACGCCAGACTCACGGGCCTGCTTTGGCAAGTCTATTCCAGACACAAGGACTTGGATCTTCATGTAGGGGTCTAAGGTACAGGGTCACATCATCATCACCTCCTAAGACAGGCTTCCGGCATTAGAAATATCTTAGGAACAACAACAACAAGAAAAGCAAATAACAAAAACATGTACACAGAAATAGACAAGTTTTCTTTCAGTAGATGTAGAAAAGCTACGTCAGGGCCCAGAAACCACAGTAAGAAAGTTCCTGCAGCTCACTGCTCTTCTCTGTTCTACACAGAATCACCATTTCCTTTAAAAAAAAAAAAAAAATAGAACCACAGAAGTAAATCCTGGGATCCCGGGAATAAGATTAAATGTCTCTCATCCATGATCTAGATTTGATAACACTCAGGACAGCATTTTCAAGTTTAATGCATGGCTCAAAAGAAAGTCTCTCAAAGAAGATAGGGTGAAAACGTCATTGAATAACATTGAATAACCACTCAAACTTATCCCACTCTTCCCAAAATACCCAAGAATCCTTCACTAACCTAACAGGTCAGCCTTTTCCTGTCTTTCTCTTCCATATTTTTGTTAAGCTAATTAACTTATCTTTGGTGCTGGATAACACATCAACTAGTCAGGCTTTTTAAATTCCTCATAATTAATCTAACAGTAGTTTTGTTTCATATGATAATCAACCCCTAAACCTCCAGCTTCCCTAGTAATTTAGGATGGAGTCAGACAGACTAGCCCAAGTCCCAGCACTCACTCTGTTTTTATCTATGGGCACGTTTTCAAATTTTAGTTTCAAATATTATCTCCCTCATGGGGTTGTTACAAGGATGAAATAAGATGACTCATGAAGAGTACTTAACACCACGTCTGCCACCTCATAAACACTACATCTACTTAACCAACAGCTATTTATTTGTTGTATTATGTATTATGCATCAAGGGCTATGTTAGGCACTACAGATACAGTGGCGTGTGAAATCAAACTTGATCCCTGCTTTCATGGAGCTTATAAACTAATTCTCAATAAATTCCCAGTTTTATTATTTCAAGATGCTAATAATGGGAACAATCCATTCACTGCTAAAAAATACATAGTTTCAGTGGTACACCAAGAATTTGCAAACCTTCACTTGAGCATGCTGATTCCCAAATGGCAGGCATTTGTACAGTGAAGTTTCATGGGAAGAAACAATGCAGCACTGATGGGCTGGATAACTTTCTTTGATTAAACTTGAAATAACAGAGTCTATGAGTGTGTAGACGCAGCCTAAGGTGATCATCTTTATGCTCTCAGGAAGTCTTTTCCGCTTCAGCCACTTTACCTCTCTGGGCCTTAGTTTCTCTTCTGCAAAATGAAGTAGCTGTGCCCAATTAGTTCTAAGATCTCTGCCAGCTGTAACACTTCTCAATAATTTAAATTGTGTGTTTTTTGTTTGTTCCCTAAAAGCAATGATAATTCAGGTCTGCCAGCTTTAGTATATTAATATTGACAAAGACTAGGCAAAATGCTTGTCCACCAATTGAGATTTTAAACAACAGTAACAGAAAATAGCACCCTATGGCAGAGGCTGCTAGTTGCCTCTCCCGACATCTACCTTCCTCTTCCTCCTTAGTAACTGAACCCAAGTTTTATTTGAAGTGTTGATGTGCTCAGCTGGAAGGCCATATTTCTCAGCCTCCCACGTGACTTTCTGCCTAGAATTCTACTAAGTGCTGGTCAATGACATATAAATTGGTCTTTCCCAGCAAGTCTCCTTAAATAGGAAGGGTCAAGTCCTTTTCCCCTAATGAGCAGCAATTTTAAAAACAAATATGTTGAAAGTAAAATGCTACTGAAACATGCAAAAGAAATTTTCAGTAATCAATATCTGTTTTAAAAACTTAAATATCACTATAATCCAGCAAGCCATAAGCATCTTCTTTAGCCAATTAAATTAATAGATCTTTACACCTTTTACACCACTAGGGAAAAAAATGTCATCACAGTTAGACTAATTGGAAGTTTTTTATTCACCATTCACTCAAAAAATATTTATGATCATTGAAGACTTCCCAAGCTTCTACCCTCTACAAAAACAGCCAAAAATTCCTGTGCTCTAAGATAGTTATATTTTTATTGAAAAATTTAATGCAGTGCTCCAAATAGATTTTACCTTTCATTTAAGAATTTCGAGATGCATCTATAGTAGTCAGGGTTCTAGGACAAAGACATCTGTAGTAGTCAGGGTTCGCCAGAGAAAACAGAACCAAGAGGCTGGGCGGGTGGGTGGCTGGGTGTGTGTTTGTTTGTGTGTGTGTGTGTAGAGGGAAAGAGAGAGATTTACTTTAAGAAACTGGCTCAGAAATGTAAAGGCATAGTGATATGGTTTGGCTCTGTCCCCATCCACATCTCATCTTGAACTGTAGCTCCCATAATTCCCACTTTGTGGGAGGGACCCGGTGGAAGGTAGTAGAATCATGGGGTGGATATTTCCCATGCTGCTCTCATGACAGTGAATAAGTCTCATGAGATATAATGGTTTTATAAAGGGGAGTTCCCCTGCACATGCTGTCTTGCCTGCTGCCATGTAAGACAAGACTTTGCTTCACCTTCGCCTTCTGCCATGATTGTGAGGCCTCCCCAGCCACATAGAACTGTGAGTCAATTAAACCTCCTTTGTAAATTACCCAGTCTCAGGTATGTCTTTATTAGCAGCGTGAAAACAGACTAATGCATGCAGCAAATCCAAAATCTACAGGGTAGGCCAGCAGGCTGGACAACAAGTTGCAGTCCAAGTCCAAAAACTGTTTGCTTACAGAATTCCTTCATAGAGAAGTCAGTCTTTTTCTATTATAGCCTCCAACTTATTGGATGAGGTCCACCCACAGTATGAAGGGTAATCTGGTTTACCTGAAGTCTACTGATTTAAACATTCATCTTAAAAATACACCTTCACAGAAACATCTAAAATGAGGTTTGTCCAAATATCTAAATACTATGGCTTAGCCAAGTTGACACAAATAATTAACCACCACATCATCTTAGTTTTATTTGCAAACCTCAATTATTTGCAAAGATAATCACAAGCTAGGTAAGAAGAAAGACACTTCCGGAGAGTCTGTGGCCTGGACCTACAAGAGAGAAAGAAGACTGTCTCAGTCAGTTTTATGTTACTATACAGGAATATGTGAGGCTGGATAATTTAGAAAGAAAAGAGATTTATTTGGCCCATGGTTCTGCAGGCTGTACAAGAAGCATGGCACAGTCATCCGCTCTGCTTCTAGTAAGGGCTTTCATGATGCATTAAAACATGGTGGAGAAGATTCAAGGGGAAGTGCATATGTGCGAAGACAGACCAAACCTGACTTTATAAAACCCCAAATGAATCTATTTCCTGGGAACCACCCAGTCTCACATGAGCAAGAACTCACTCATTACTGCAAGAACAGCAGTAAGCCACTCCTGAGGGATCCCCCGTCATGAACCAAATACCTCCCATGAGGCCTCACCTCCTGACACCGCCACACTGGGGGTCAAATGTCAACATGCGCTTTGGTGAAGACAAATGATACCCAAACTATAGCAAGGGCTTCACCTGAGAAACTGACCTTCAACTCACTCAGTCTTGTAGTAAATTTTCAAATTATTCTGGGATGGTTACTAGTTCCACCTAAGGAATAGTCAAGCATATAGCTAGTCTCAAGAGTCATTAGAAACAGGCAGGTGAAGAGAGACTCTTTGAGACCTACCATTTACAAAAATCCTGACCATATTCCCACTCCCATCAGATAGTATCATAAACAACTAAGAACCCTTGTGAGTCTTTGGGACCAGAAATCGTGTAATGCTACCTAGGAGGATGCCACTGGGATCCCCACAATGAAGTGTCTTCTATACACCAGTAAGTTATTATTTACCTATATTAAACGAACTTGTATCATCTCCATGTGTCTAGCAGGTTTTCTAACCAAGTGGCAGACAGCCTGTTTATCAAACAGAGTAGTAAATGCATTGTAATGAAATCAGAGATGCCAAAACCTGTGCTGATTTCCAAAGGACCAGGGACCACCTCATATATAAACTCTTTAACATAGTCTTAAATACTACCCACATTGTGTTAAATATATACCACACAATGCAAAATCATTACTTAGTGCAATCTGTTAAACAGATGCAGACAGTAATAAACTGTCTCCTCAATATAATTTTCAAATCACTTAATCTTATATTTCTCTCCCCCAGTGCATGTGAAAACTATAAATATCCTGGTGGAACAAAATCACTTTAAATATCTTGTCCAACGATCACTCACAATCCCTCAAAGTGTTTGCATTTTTCCTAGTTGAATAGCAATTATCAATTCTATGGTGCATCAAGTTCAGTTTTACTGGTAAAGGAAGGAAGAAGATGGAGGAGGAGACAGAGGAGGAGGAAGAGTGGGAGGAAATATTTTAGAACAATTTCAAATTATCTATGGGCTTAAACAGAAGAGCTGTTTTCAGTACAATATGATCAAACTATAATACTTCTGACAAAGTAAACCAGGTTTTCTTTCAAGTGAATGTAAAATAGTAACAAAACACAAGAAAAATCAGTATGAGGAAGAAATCTACCTATGAGCAAAGACTGTAGAATACTATGATCTCTAAATCATGCCTTCATGATTTGATGTGGTGTAAATCACATCACAATGCTTGGACCCTCCCCACCCCACCCCCATAGTTTAAAATACTACCAATAGACCTGTGAGAATAATTAAAGATGGTGCTTTTTAAGCAGGTCACATACATAGAGGAAAGGAATCTGCCATAAGGCACATATATATATGTATATGTATATATACATTAAATGATCTTAAATCCATTTGCAAAATAATTTCATTTGATGAAGCCAGTTGGCCAGTGTATAAACATACAAGGTACTGTCTGGTCATTTTTCAGTATGGGAAACAATAGGTGGCAAATCTCACTGATTTAAGAAAAAACAAAAACAAACAAAAAAAAACCTCTTCTGGTAAGCAACTCTAACCTAGTTAAATATTTGAATTAAATTTAAAAAATGCAAATGTATGTATCAGCATTACGGAGTAAGAGCTGGAAGATGTCTCAGTGATTATCCAGCCTAACTTCGTTTTACAGAAAGAGCAGCTTCAGTGATTCAACCAAAGTCAGATAAATAAGCAGCTAGTCTGGCATTCAATCTTAGTGTCAGATCTTAGGACTCAAGTTCAGTACTTTCCCATGGTATTTTCCAGGTGTTGTTCTTGGTGTGTAAAGTAACTTTGGCCACTTACACAGCGGTTTCATTTAGAGGCTCTGATGGGTCTACTTGATAAATACACTTCATGGTTACTGGTAGCCATCTACCAGTACAGCCTGTCGAATCAAACCTGATCAAAAATCAAGTCCTTGATGACCACCTATTGACACATGTGCAGCAACACAGAGAATGTAGAAGTATGAGCCATTCTTTATATGCAAATAGTTCAAAGCCACTTCAGAGTAAGCTACCAGCTAAAACGGCATCTAAATCGTGATGAAGAGTATGTGGTGCAAATCACAGATGCTCCTCGACTTACCATGGGACTATATACAGATAAATCCATCGTAAACTGAAATATCAAGTCGAAAATGCATTTAATACACCTAACCTACTGAATGAACATCATAGCTTAGCCTAGCCTATCTTAAGTGTGCTAAGAATAGTTATATTAGCCTGCAGTTGGGCAAAATCATTTCAAAAAACACAGGCAACACAGTACACTATAGAGTATATGTTGTTTACCCTCAGGATCACATGGCTGATAGGAGATACTGCTTGCTGTCACTGCCCAGTGTCAGGAGAGAGTATTGTACCACATATCATTAGCCCAGGACAGGTCAAAATTTGAAGTGTGGTTTCTATGAATGTGTATCAAGTTGGGGACTATCTGTCTTAGTGTTAAAATATTTCAGAAAAGGACACCATCTCTACAAAAAAAATAAAAAATTAGCCAGGCATGGTGGCACACGCATGTAATTCCTAGCTACTCAAGAGGCTGATGCAAGATAACTGCTTGAGCCTAGGGGTTAGAGGTTGCAGTGAGCTATGACAGTGCCATTTCATTCCAGCCTAGGTGATAGAGTAAGGCCCTGTCTCTACAAAAAAAAAAAAAAAAAAGAAAGAAAGAAAGAAAAGAAAAGAAAAGAAAATCAAAAAAGGCTCATGATGGCCAGATATTCAAGTAAATGGAGAGTTCCATTTCCAGCCTTGAGAGAAAAAAACTAAAACTGGACCAGTCTTCCCACTGCTGTAAACAACAATTTCAGAGAGTAGACAGCAGGAAGCCCAGTACTGTGATCCCTGAAAACAGTGAAATAAATGAGGTGAATTTTGTGATGCCCCATTTCTGTCTGGAGCCACTTGCCAGATTCCAATGCAGTGAGGAGAAATACAGAGTATATGGGTCTTGTGGAGCTGTGGAGATACAGATCAGAGTTCAAGCAGGCTGCAGCACCTGAAATTTGCAGTGCACAGTATCTGAGAGAAGGGTGCTAGGCAGAAAAAGAGGTTCAGAAATCTCAGAGGGGGTCTATTTGTGTCTTTAGCTTTAAACTAGGCTAAACATTAACAGTGTAAAAGTCCTTGGGCCAGACAAAGAATAACCGGGAAAGTGTCAGCTGAACAACTGTCAAAATTATCACAGGGCTAGAAGATATTTAAGACATGAACAAATACAGTGGAGAGAACTCATTCAACTCCCAGGGAATTCCACGCCTTAATAACAGGGCTAGACTAGAGCTAGAATGCCCCAGGAGAATCAACCTCTCAGATGGAACCTGAACAGGGAAATAGAACACATACAATTGTCTTTGGAGATCTTAACTCTTCTCAGTCAGTAATTAACAGTAAACACAGAGAGAAAATGAGTAAGTCATAGACATCAACACGATCGACTAACGTGACCTAATTAATATTTGTAAAACTGCAGAAGGCAAATTATTTTTAAGGATAAACTAAGATCAATTGTGTCATAAAACAAGCCTAAATACATTTACGATAGTTGAAATAAAAAACAACATATTTTCTAATCACAACAGAATTAAGGTTAAATATCAATGACAAAAAGTTATCTGGAAAATCTTCAAATATTTAGAAATTAAACATCAAACTTCTACAATAACTAGCACAAAGGTCAAAAAATTACAAGATAACTTAGAAAACACTCTGAACTCAGTGAAAATAAACACACGGATGTTAAAATATGTGAGATGCAACTAAATCAGTGCTTAAATTTTAGTGTTAAATGCTTACATATTTAAAAAATGATGATCCAAAATAAAAGATCTAAGCTTGAATCTTAAGAATTTAGAATAAGAGTAAATTTAATCTGAAAGTAGACAAAATAACAACAGTACAAGAAGCAATCAAGTGAAACAGAAAAAAAAAAGGCAAAAGAAAAAAATCTAAGAAATTTAAAACTGGTTATCTGAAAGATAAATAACATTGACAAAATACTAATTAGACCAATAAAGATAAAAAGAAAGCACAAATTGGCCATATCGGGAATGTCTTATGGATATTAAAATAAGGGAATACATTTAACAATGTTATGGCAATAAATTAGACAATTTAGACAAAGTTGACAAATTCCTTAAAAGACAAATTGTAAAAACATATAAGAAATGGAAAACTTGGCTGGGCATGGTGGCTCATGCCTGTAATCCCAACACTTCAGGAGGCTGAGGCAGGTAGATCACGAGGTCAAGAGATAGAGACCATCCTGGCCAACATGGTAAAACCCCGTCTCTACTAATAATATAAAAATTACCTGGGCATGGTAGAGCGCGCCTGTAGTCCCAGCTACTCAGGAGGCTGAGGCAGGAGAATCACTTGAACCCAAAAGGCAGAGGTTGCAGTGAGCCGAGATTGTGCCACTGCATTCCAACCTGGCGACAGGGCAAGACTCCATCTCAAAAAAAAAAATGAAATAGAAAAATTGGAATAGCCCTGTGTCTGTTAAAGCTTCTCAGCCCTGAACCCACTCTTGTTTGACCTGCTTTATGATACCAGGGCTGGGTTCTGCCAACATTTCTCCTGTGACAGATGGCATACTTAAGCTTTATCAGTGGAGGTTACTAAAGGGACACCGCAGGAGATAGAAGCTTATCTTCTCTAACCCAGTGTGCTTTTTCCTTCTTGCTTCTGCAGCATGTGGCTACTGGCAAGCAGCATTTGGGACACCCAGTGAAGCACCTCGTCCAGTAGGAGCTGACACAACCAGTGGCACTTACTCTGCAGGGATTTTCACCAATAACCCTGCAGGTGGTTTCCCAGGAAGTTTCACCAGCACAGCAAAGGGTAGCTTCCTAATGAGTGGAGATGGAGGGGCTCAGTGAGGGGATGGGGGCTCAGTGGGGGATGGGGGGCCAGTGAGAGGATGGGGCTCAGTGGGGGATGGGGGCTCAGTGAGAGGATGGGGCTCAGTGGGGGATGGGGACTCACTGAGGGGATGGGGGCTCCATCTGACACATCCTCCAGAAGACAGTTTCCCACTTGCCAACCCCAGCACACACCATCTCAGCAAACTCTAGGCCATTCCAGGGTCACAATATATCAACATTATATCATCTGCAGTGAGATCTGAGCCTCAGCCACGAAAGGAGGATCTCTTCTGAGTTTGTTTCCCTCATGAGTACTTTGCTCCAGCCTAGGAAGTGGCTGGTCTCTACATCTGCTCTTCCTGTATTCTTTGGAGTTCTCTCTACCCCTTAGTCACTAATCTCATTACTAGTTAATAATTCTTTACATTAGATTGGTCCTGGCATGCTTTCTATCTCCTGACTGGACCCTGACTGATATAACTGATGAATTCTAAGATTTAAGAAACTCACAAACTTTCAGAGAACAAAGGAGACAGCATTTCCAAATTTAATTTATGAGGTATCACCCTGCCACCAAAACCAGATGAAGACATTAGGAGAAAATAAAACTAGATAAATATTCCACAGGAACACAGACACAAACACTTTTAGCCAAATATTGGCAGATTGAATTCACCAATTTATAAACAGGGTTATAAACCGCACTTGGTCATGACATATCTCAGGAATGCAAAGTTGCTTTAATATTTGAAAATCAAACAATGTGATACATCACATTAACAGAATAAAGAAGAATGACAGTATAACTATCTCATCAGATGTAGAAAAAAGCATTTAAAAAATTCAGTACTCATTCATAAGCAAGCTGGAAATACAGAAAAAAATTATTTAAAGGGAATCTAAAAAAGAAAAAATAGAGAAAACTCTAGAACTAACTTCAAACTTAATGGTGAAAGAGACTCTTCCTAAGACAAGGAACAAGGCAGATACATCTGCTCTTACCAATTCTTAACATTGCACCTGAAGTCCTGGTCAGTGCAAAAAGGCAACAAAAACATCAGAAATACAGCAGAAATATTGAAAAGGAGGAAGCAGAATTGTCTATGTTCACAAATCACATAATTATATAAAAGCTAAACTAATAAGTGAATTGAGCAAGGCAGCAGGACTGCAGGTCAATATACAAAAATTAACTATTTCTATGTATGAGTAACAAACAATAAACATCATTTACAATAGCATCAAAAACGTAAAATATTTAAGGATAAACTTAATAAAAAATATGTTGAAGATCTGTATGCTGAAAACTACATAAACTGCTGAGATAAATTACAGACTTAATACATGAAAAGGTGTAACTGGTCCTCAACAAATGCCAAAGATCCGAAATAATAGTCTCTCAGACCACAGAGCAATCACATTAGAACTCAGGATTAAGAAACTCACTCGAAGCCACACAATTATATGGAAACTGAACAACCTACCCCTGAATGACTCCTAGGCAAATAATGTAATTAAGGCAGAAATTAAGTTCTTTGAAACCAATGAGAACAAAGAGAACATACCAGAATCTCTGGGACACAGCTAAAGCAGTGTTAAGAGAAAAATTCATAGCACTAAATGCCCACATCAGAAAGCAGGAAAGTTCTCAAATCAAAACGCTAACATCACAATTAAAAGAGCTGAGAAGCAAGAGCAAATGAATCCAAAATCTAGCAGAAGACAAACAATAAGATCAGAGAAGAATTAAAGGAGATAGAGATATGAAAAACCCTCAAAAAAATCAATGAATCCAGGAGCTAGTTTTTTGAAAAAAATAACAAAGTAGATAGACCACTAGCTAGACTAATAAAGAAAAGAAAGAAGAATCAAATAGATACAATAAAAAGTGATAAAGGAGATATCACCACTGACCCCACAGAAATACAAACTACCATTACAGAATACTATAAACATTTCTATGCAAATAAACTAGAAAATCTAGAATAAATGGATAAATTCCTGGACACATACACCCACCCAAGACTAAACTAGGAAGAAGTTGAATCCCTGAATAGACCAATAACAAGTTCTGAAATTGAGGCAGTAATTAATAGCCTACCAACCAAAAAAAGCCCAGGACCAAATTCTACCAGAGGTACAAAGAGGAGCTGGTACCATTCCTTCTGAAACTATTCCAAACAATTGAAAAGGAGGGACTCCTCCCTAACTCACTGTATGAAGCCAGCATCATCCTGATACCAAAACTGGGAAGAGACACAACAAAAAAAGAAAACTTCAAGCTAATATCCCAGATGAAATTCACGAAAATCCTCAACAAAGTACTGACAAACCGAATCCAGCAGCACATCAAAAAACTTATCCACCACAATCAAGTCTGCTTCATCCCTGGGAAGTGAGGCTGGTTCAACATATGCAAATCAATAAACACAATCCATCGCATTAACAGAACTAAAGACAAAAACTACATGATTATCTCAATAGATTAAGAAAAGGCCTTTGATAAAATTCAATATCCCTTCATGTTAAAAACTCTCAATCAACTAGGTATTGATGGAACATATCTCAAAATAAGTAGAGCTATTTATGAAAAACCCACACCCCATATCATGTTGAATGGGAAAAAGCTGGAAGCATTCCCTTTAAAAACTGTCACAAGGCAAGGATACCTTCTCTCAGCACTCCCATTCAACATATTATTGGAAGTTCTGGCCAGGGAAATCAGGCAAGAAAAATAAATAAAGGGTATTCAAATAGGATGAGAGGAAGTCAAATTGTCTCTGAAGATGACATGATTCTATCTAGAAAACCCCATCATCTCACCCTAAAAATTCCTTAAGCTGATAAGCAATTTCAGCGATGTCTCAGGATACAAAATCAATGTGCAAAAATCATAAGCATTCCTTTATACCAACAATAAACAAGCAAAGAACCAAATAATGAATGAACTCCCATTCACAATCACTACATAGAGAATAAAATACCTACGAAAACAGCTAAAAGGGGATATGAAGGACCTCTTCAAGGACAACTACAAACCACTGCTCAAGGAAATAAGCAAGGACACAAACAAACAGAAAAACATTCCATCCTCATGAATAAGAAGAATCAACCTTGTGAAAATGGCCATACTGCCCAAAGTAGTTTATAGATTCAATGCTATTCCCATCAAACTACCATTGGCATCTTTTGCAGAATTAGAAAAAAACTGCTTTAAATTTCATATGAAATCAAAGAAGACCCCATATGGCCAAGACAATCCTAAGCAGAAAAAACAAAGTTGAAGGCATCATGCGACCTAACTTCAAACTATACTACAAGGCTACAGTAACCAAAACATGGTACTGGTACCAAAATAGACATATTGATCAATGGAACAGAACAGAGACCTCAGATCTCCAGAGGTCTACAGATCTACAGAGACTACATATCTACAACCATATGATCTTCGACAAACCTGACAAAAACAAGCTGCAGGGAAAAGATCTCTCCTATTCAATCAGTGGTACTGGGAAAACTGGCTAGCCACATTCAGAAAACTGAAACTGGACCCATTCCTTATACCTTATACAAAAATTAACTCAAAATGGATTAAAGACTTAAATATAAAACCCAAAACCATGAAAATCCTAGAAGAAAAACTAGGCAATACCATTGTGGACCTAGACATTGGTAAAGACTTCATGACAAAAACTCCAAAAGCAATTGCAACAGAAGCCAAAATTGACAAATTGAATCTAAAGATCTTCTGCACAGCAAAAGAAAGTATCATCACAGTGAACAGGTAACCTACAGAATGGGAGAACATTTTTGCAGTCTACACATCTGACAAAGGACTAATATCTGGAATTTATAAGGAACTTAGACAAATTTACAAGAAAGAAACAACTTCATCAAAAAAATGGGCAAAGGATATGAACAGACACTTCTCAAAAGAAGACATTTACACAGCCAATAAACATATGAAAAAAAGCTCAGCATCACTATCATTAGAGAAATGCAAATCTCATGCCAGTCAGAATGGTGATTATTAAAATGTCAAGAAATAATAGATGCAGGCAAGGCTGTGGAGAAATAGGAATGCTTTTACACTGTTGGTGGAAATGTAAATTAGTTCAACCATTATGGAAGACAGTGTGGCAATTCCTCAAGGATCTAGAACCAGAAATACCATTTGACCCAGCAATCCCATTACTGGGTATATACCCAAAGGAATATAAATCTTTCTACTATAAAGACACATGCACACATATATTTATTGCAGCACCATTTACAACAGCAAAGTTATGGAACCAAGCCAAATGTCCATCAACGATAGACTGGATAAAGAAAACGTGATACATATACTCCATGGAATAATATGCAACCACAAAAAGGAATGAGATCATGTCCTTTGCAGGGACATGGATGAAGCTGGAAGCCATCATCCTCAGCAAACTAACACAGGAAGAGAAAACCAAACACTGCATGTTCTCATAAGTGGGAGCTTATGAGAACAATCAGAAGACATGGACACAGGGAGGGGAACAACACATACTAGGGACTGTTGGGGGTTGGGGAGCGAAGGGAGGGAATTTAGAGGACGGGTCAATAGGTGCAGCAAACCACCATGGCATGTGTATACCTATGGAACAAACCTGCACCTTCTGTACACGTATTCTGGAACTTAAAAGTAAAATTTTTTTTAAAGATATAACTTTTAAAAAGGATTTGAAGGGTCCATATTAGTCAAATATCAGTTCTTCCCAGATTTATCTATAATTTACATGTATTAACAATGAAAATTCCATCAGGCTCTGCAGAAATAGAGAAAATAATTTTCAAAACATTTTTTAAAAACATGTATCTAGAGTGTGTAAAGAGCTCTTACAACTCAATGGAAAAGACAACAGAATTTTTTAGATGAGCAAAAGATTTGAGTAGATATTGCATAAAACTAACTATATAAATGTTCATTAAGTCCATGACAAGATGTCTGCTCAACAGCTTTAGTCATCAGAGAAATGTATATATTATACATCCACAATTAAGGGTTAAAATAAAAAAAGAATGACAACATGAAGCACTGACAAGAATGCAGAGTAACTTGAACTCTTAAACATTGTTGATGGAAGTGTAAAACCATACATTTTGGAAAACAGTTTGGTAGTTTCTTATAAACATATTACCTAAGACCCAGAAATTTCACTACTCAGTATTCATCCAGAGGAAATACAAATATAGTTCACACAAAGATTGAAAATTTAGACAGTTTTATTTGTAATAGTGGAAACTCGGGAGAAGAAAATTGTGGTATATTCATACAATGGAAAACTCTTTCAAAATAAGAAGGAACAAACCACTGATACACACAACATGGACAAATCTCAAAAGCATTATGCTGACGGAAAGAAACCATTCACAGGAATACACAGTATATGATGCCACTTTCATGATGTTCTGGAACAAAGAAAACTAACCTATAGTGATAGAATTTGTATCAATGGCTGCCCGTGATTGGGAGTGAAAGGAACTGATGGAACAGGTATACAAGAGAACTTTCTGAGGTGACAGAAATATTCTGAAGATTGATTGGAATACTGGTTATATCGGTATATCTATTTATCAAAACTCACTGAATTGTATACTCAAAGTAGGAACATTTTATTGTAAATAAATTATGCCTCTATAATGTTAGTTCTAAAAAATTATTAGATACATTAGCTGGAAATAACTTAGACTTGGTTTTAACCAAAAAATTTTCTCTGTAATCTTATTTATTCTAGTAATTAGCTTCTTGTCTTCAAAGCAATGCAAAACTTCATTGTAGCTAAGCCTATGTTAGACTCTTATGTAGAATTCATTCAATGAGTAATTCTTATAAATAACTCTAGATTTACTTTACCCACATAAATAATTTATTTGCTACTTAGAGCCACATTAATGCTTATAGTATAAATCATACTACATGATAAACATGCTCACATATATTTAAATATAAACACATTTGGACTTTAAACAGTAACTGCATTTTAGGAGATGATCTAGTTCTGTGAGTTAGCCAATGGCTAAGTACTCCCCTCCTTCCACACATAAGTAGAAAAAAGCATTCATCAGCTGTCTGAGTCTGTTACCAGTGCCACACGTGAGGACAAACCACAGCACAATGAGATGAGGCAGAGGAAGCGGCTCCAACAGCATTGGCTAGATCAGGTTTTCTTCCTTCTTCCAGCCACCTCAAAAAACATTCACAGAGAGTTATAATGGTTACAAGACCAAAACTTGGAATCAAAAGAATTAGATAATGCAAATAACCCAATTAATCTGCTAATCTCTATTACTGCAGAAATAGTGTTAGAAGTAGTTTATTAATGAGGCATTTTTAAAATCATTCCACTCATCCTATCCTGCATTTCAAAAATATCATCTTAAAAAGGAAAATAAAAAATACTTTTTAGAGCATAAAGCATAACAGGTTGAAGTGGTTTTTATAAAGCTGCTTCCAGTGTTCTTCAGTTTTCTATTATGGCAGCATCATCTTGTGATGAAGACATTAGCTCACTTGGACACATGGTCAGCATCCATAAATACATCTCAGTGATGATCAAGTTGCTGCCATCTGCATGACCATTTGCAAATAAGATGAAAAGAGCAACCTTAGTGTTAGCAGCAAGGCTTCAAGGTCTATAGTACTCAAGCCACTCCCAAGGATAGAACCAATGCACAGCTTGAATGTTCGGGAACACACCAGGTAATGTTAAAGATTCACCAGTTTTCCCCTTGGAATTAATTCTAGTAAAATCTTCCACAGGATAAATTAAAAATACATTTCTCTCCCTATTTACTCTTCATTATTTTTAGCCTTGAAAGGCTCACAAACTGTTCCATTGAAACAAGAATTGGCTCTGAACCAAAACCAAAAAGAAGGAAAAAAAAATCCAGAGTATTCTATGATGCCCTGTAAGTATTAGCACGTGGCTTCCACATGAAAGTTGTCAAACTGTGCAAATTCAAAGGAGTGAGTTCCAATTGCGGCCCAGCCATTCTTCGGAAAATTCACAGGGATGTCTGTCCACAGAGACTTGTCATTCAGCATACCAGAGGCAAAACCACCCTGGAGTAGAGAGAAACACATTCCCTGAAACCATATGAAAACAGTCCTCTGAAGTCTGTTTCTTGGTAATGCATGGCCCACCACTTAGCGGAGCAAATGTACTTCTCACTCAAGACTTACCACAGCAAAACACAATTCCACAAGTTTGAGCAAAAGTTTAAAATACAAAATAAAATTGTGGGAAGAAATTCTTACCTACCTACTTAAATCGTTACCAACACACAAGGAATACCTCAATATTTCCTGTGCTCCACCAAAATGTAAAACCAACAAAATTGCGAAACTTTTCATGATTATAAAGTTTTAGACAAAAACTCATTAAAATAAAAAAAATGTTATTTATAAGTAGTCACATGTACATATGTTGTGGCTAACAGCCACCAGCTCTCCAGATCTGACTGTGCTGGTGCCAAAACATCTGCTTCTACCACACTGCCTATTTAAGGTTTTCATTAAGGAGCCTCTACCCAGCCAGAAGAAAAATAATTAATCTTGGTTTTTGTGTTTTGTTCCCATGAACAGAATATCCCTTCAAAGCCATATGAAGCTCCTACCCTTAAGCAAGAAAAACAGTAACCACCAGTTAAAGTGATGATGGGGCAGGGTATGGTGAGTGGAAGAAGGGAGGGATCTATAAGGTGCAGCTTACTGGTCACTGACAGGGAAAGAAAAAATTACACCTTCCTCCGAAGGTTGCCATTCTACTTAACTCAGTGCCTGGCACATGGTAAACAATAAATCTCAGCTCTTATTATCTTTATGATAGCGCATTTATGAGCATATATTCACAGCATACTAACTACAGCCAATCATTTAAAACTAGCTACTCTCAAAAGGCAAAGAGCTCAAAGTTCAAAGCACTGGGCCAAGAACCAGAATATATCTGCTTTTAAGTCTTAGAAGTATAATAATAATGGGTCTTAATTTAGTTCTTTTATTTTATGCATGGCAACACTGAGGTTTAATAAATTTAAACTTTGCTTTATTAGGCAAAAAAAAGAAAAAGAAAAAGAAAAAAAGGAATAAATTAAAACTCAAAGTCACAGATTTTTACTCCAAGTCACCTAGCTCCAAATTGAGAACCACATTCCTATGACTACAGACCTGCACAGCTGTCTTCAGCTCTCCACAAGTGCTTACTGAACATCTGCTGCTGCCACGAAACACTCAATATTAACACTGAGCCAAGAGACTCACAACACAAAGCATATTAAGCACAAAACCTGTCTAACAGGACCTCATCTCTCCTCGCTCCCCAGGCTTCAGCCACCCCTGCCTCCAGGCTGCTCTTCACACAATGTCAGCCACGCCTGTCTTTTGTACCAGCCTGGTCTGCTCAGATTGTTCTTCCCAACATTCAGGTCTGCACTCAAGTACCACCTACTCAGTGAGGTCTTTCCTCACCTCCCTGGTTACACAATAAGGGTAACAGAGCTACTTTAACTCATGACTCTATTTTTTCTTCATAATCATGTATATACTTATTTACAAGTTAACTGTCTCAGGATAGGCCTCAGCAAACTATGACCTAAAGGCCAGCCAACCTTTTTTTGTAAATAAAATCTTATTGAAACATAGCCACATCTATTCATCTACCTGTTGTCTATGGCTTTTTTCTCACTACAACAGCAGAACTGGGTAGTGGCAGCAGAGATCACATGGCCCACAATATTTACTATCTGGCCCTTTGCAGAAAAAGTTGCCAACCCCTGTCCTAGAAGAATATATGCTCTAAAGGAGCAGGAATCTTGTCTGTCTTGTTCACTGCTGTATCCCTAGGACTTAGTAAAGTGCATACAGTAGGGGCTTAATAAAAATGTGTTGAATAAAAGAATGAAACATATTTAACCCTCAAAACAACCTCACAGAAGTTATCCCCATTTTACAGATAAGGAAACGGATACTCAAAGAAGAGAAATAACTTGCTAGAAGTCTCAGTATGTGTTTGTAAGGAAATATGAATGTTTGTCTGTCTGGTTTCAAGCACTCCTACTCCTAAGAATATTAACTTAATTCATTAAGTGCTTACCACATATCAGGCACCAAATTTTCATATATATTTTCTCATTGAATCTTCATAAGAAAAATGGTCTTCATGATATTATGGAGGGGAAAATTGAAGCTGTGCAACATAAAATACAGTAGACTTCAAAGTCCACTGTGCTACCCACCATGCGACAGAGCTGAGGACAAGTCACCTGACATGTGCTGAGAAGAATTCAACAGGTGGCTGATGGTCAGTGACAAAATCCTCACATTAGCTATAATTTGGAATATGGACAACATAGAAGATGATGTTTTGTTTTTTTCATTTATGCGTAAAAGATTTATATGTCAAATACTGTTTAATGCACTGGGAATTTAAGATAAGCAAGAAAGACAAGGTCCTTGCTCTTATGGAGCTTATCTTCTAGTAGAAGGAGATGGAAAGATACACGCACACAGTGAGAGCTAAAGGATAGCAGCATGCAAAAACTAAAGCAGGTCAAGGTGACAATGGATGTCTGACAGACTACTTTAGAGCAGGCAGCTGGAGAAGACCCTTAGAGTATGTGGCAAAAAGTTGAGATTCAGTTAAGCAGCAGAATGCCTATAGTTGAAGAAACACAAAATAATAGGAGTAGGGGAGTAAAGTGGGTGCAAGCCAGCAAAATCCTATCCATCCCAGTAGCAAGACAAGAGCCAATTTCTAAAATTAATGAATCATATTATATTAAAGACACAGCAGAAGAAACAGCTAAAGTAGTGAAGAGTGGCTGTATCAGAAGTACAGAACACAGACTGGGGGTCAAGAAGAAGGAACAGGAGGTGAGGCAGGAGGCAGCTGTTTTCAATAAGTCCTACTGATATTTTAACCGAGTATGCAAAGTACCTAAAGAAAATTTAAAAATTTTTTTAAATCTCATTCATGATTTCAAAAAAACTCAGAAAATTACTAAAACAAACCTAATCAAAGGTGTGCAAAAATAAAACTGAAGGACATAGTGGAAAATCTTAATAAATGGTGAAATATAGCATGCTTTTGTTCCCATGTTCGCTTATGGAGAAACACATTATTGTAAAAAAAAAAAAAAAAGTTATTTTTTCCCAAATTGATGTATAAATTCAATGTAATACCAGGAGCATTTTCAAGTAATTGAAAGTTCCTTTAAAAAGTCAAATCGAATAATATACATAGTGGAATAGCAAAGATAATTTTGAAAAGGAAACAATGATGAAGTTGCCCCACCAGATATCCACTCATTAATTTACCAAGCATTATTTGGGCTCTTGCTCTGCCTGGCCGTAAGGCACTTTTCTAGGTGCTACTGAGCCAGCAGTGAGGAATATGGAGAAAGGCCTGTCACTAAAGGAGCTATGTGCTAGTGAAGGGAATAGGATAAACACATAAACGATCAACAGAATATGCGTGATGTCAGCTTGGCATAAAACCTTTGGAGAAAAATAAAGCAACAGAAAAGAGACAGAGAGTGAGATGGGGCACTGTTTTCAATCAAGTGACATCAAGTAAGAAAACTCTGAAGGAGACAAGGGAGTAACCGTATCATCAAAGCTTTTAGAATGTAAACACAATTAAAAGTGTGATTTTGGATAATAAGAGACAAAAAGCAATGGCAAGAATAGAGAAAAGTTCAGAAACAAGCATATGTACCATGTGCTGATTGTTACCTTTAAATTACGGGCAAAAGGATAGTCTATTATAATAAATGATGGCTATCCATTTTTCAAAAAATTATATTCAATACTTCCCCTTACAATTTACAAATAAATTCTTGATGTATTAAAGACTTACATATAAAAATAAATCCTAAACTTTGTTTAGTTTTGAGGAAAAAAATGTTCCTAACCTTGAGAAGAAGGCCTTATTTAAAACATAAAACATAAAAGCAATGAATAAAAGGTGAAATATTTGACAGTATCAAAACGTAAAACTTATAATCATCAAAAATATCATAAGCAAAATTAAAGTACACATGATGGGAGCGCACAGTTGTGACATATGCAACAGACAACAGGTTACTATCTAGAATACATATACAGTTCACATAAATTCGTCAGAAAAAGACAAAGAAGTGAAAAGGCAACTTCAGAGAAGAGAAAATACAAATAACCAATAACATTAGATGTGCAAGTTCCCTAAGGAAATACAAATCCTACCTATAAGTTTGGAAAAAAATCTTTGAATTCAATAATAGTGAGTATTATTATAATTGCTGTAAAATGGCTACAGTTTGGCTAGTGTGGTGTGGTTAAATAATCTATGCTACATCCAAATAAAATCTTCAATATACATACTGTAAATGCTAAAAAAAAAAAAAAATAGTACTGTCATTTTTGGTGGTTGATTGAGAGGAGAGAACAAATTCCAAAGTTATTGGAATCTGATTTTTAATTTCTATTGCAGCCTAAACAAAATCGTGAGAGAGCTATCTTGGGAGAGACCAGCACATCATACATAAAAATTTTCCCTGCACAGCATCCCTTGGAAGCACTGCCAAGTAGTAACTCATGATCACCCAGTGATTTTGAGCAACATTTTATATTATACTAAAATTAATCTGGTATTTTCTTGGATAAAAATATTCATGCAAACCCATTTCTAAAAAACTATGCTTAATTAAAAACCAAATTATTCTTAACCATCAAAAATAAATGTATACGACTTTGCTTACATCTATAAGCTCTATGTACAGTCTTAGTTCAAACAAACTTGAAAAAATAGTTCAATTATTGACTTTATCAATTATGCCTCAGTTTAAAGACCAAAAACAAATTTAAAAAAAAATAGTGACCTGATAAAGTCAACTGCTGATGGTTCTCAAAAAGGTTACCTTTACCCTCATACACATAACCCTCCTAGGGATGAGTAGTTTCCTGGCACTAAGGCAGACTCCTTGTCTCTCTTCATTATGTGTCACACTATCTCCCTCCTATTTTACAACAGAAAATTCTAGAAAGGCACAACAAAAAAGCATTTTACCTCCAGATCCTCCAATCAGCAATACTTACCCTAATAGTTAACGTGAGTGTATACCATTTTCTTGCTGTAACTTCAACACGTCCTAAAGCATATATAATCCAACCAGCTGTAACATAAAAAGATTATCCCAATAGTTATATTTTTGAGATCTCAATCACAGAATCATATAACTCACTGGGATTCTCAAGTGGCATCTGTATGTAGCAAAGTCAGCCTTAATAGAGGTCTATGTCCCTTAATTCCCAGATCTACAACTGAGTTAAGCCAAAACATCTTTCATTTAGCCATGCATTTAATAGCATATACTTAGGTCCTACTCTGGGCTATATACTATACATGAGCTCACCAAAGAACCAGTGAAATAAAACTGAAAAGCCAGTGACAGTATGAGGTGTTAGCATCTATAGTTTAAGTATACATTTATATATGACTGGATTGAATATGGAAGACAAAAGAGAGAGAACACAAAATTTCCAGCCAGTCTAATTGGTTACATGTTAATAGTATTAACTTAGAGGGAGAAAATAGTAAGTTAATTTTTTGAATTACTGTTATTTGAATGCCTATGAGAACCCCAGGATAAAGTGTCAAGCAGGCAGTTTAAAACAGACAGTGGGGACTGCAGACACAGATTTAAATTCCTAGTTCCAGTTCTACCACTAACTAGCTTTGAGCCATAGGCAAGTCAATTAACCTCTCTGGCTCTCTGTTTTCAATTTCAGTATCAGTGAGGTAACTTAGATTGGTAATGCTATGAATATGTAACTCTTGTTCTAATATCTTTACTACCTTCTTCCTCTTTAATTTTTATTTTATTTATGGAATCAAGGCAAAAAGTAGCAAAATTTTTTAAAATTAAGGCAGGAGGAAAATCAAGAGACTGAGAATCAAGAAAAGTCACCACACCACCAGTAAGGTCTAGTTTCAAACAAGTGGTATGTACCAAAACCAATCTGAAGTGAACACCGTCCAGTCTGAACATATTGGAAGCACCTATTCTGGATAAAGTATCATCCTTCCTAACACAAGGGCTGTAAAGATAACTGAGAAAAGTCAAGTTATTTTCAAGTATTAACTAAATTCAAAAATGAGATTTTTCCATTTTAAGCAGATTAGTCCCTCTTCTTATATTTCCATAAGTACAGCGGCAACATTCTTATACTCGTTTTTATTTATGGTGCCTCCTAAGCATTCTCTCCCTACCACCTCTACCTCAGACGGTTCTGATGTTATCTATGCAAATCCTATCCTCACAGCCCAGCTCAACTCCACAATACCCTAAAAAGCTTTGTACAATTATTTCCTCTTTCACAGAGCTGCCCCTTCTCTAGGAATTAAATAACTTTCTATAATTGTAAACTATTTGGTATTTGCTTACATCTCTTCCCAATTAGATGTCCAAGCACCTTGGGTTGAACTCTTTTATCACTCCCACAAATAACAAGTAGGTGCTCATAGTAACATAGCCCATGGTAAGTCATATGCTATTTTTAAAAAAAAAAAAAGTCACTTACCTAAATCACCTGTAACCCTGTAAGATCCATTTGCAAAAATCCAGAAGAAAATTCCTCTGGCACTTCTAATCAAAATACCACCTTTATTTATTCTTCCTGCAATGAACACACCTCCTGTGTCAGGGGTCTCTATGTAAACATCACACTTTACAGTCAGATTGGTCCTGCAAAATAAAACAGTTGGTTAGTACTCTTAAACTCTACCCTTCCTAACATAGTACAGATATGTCATTTCACAGCACATGCTTCCAAACTTCTGAGGTGAGAAGGTGATCTGCTGAGTCTGCACCTGTAGCAGAGATGGGCTTCAAGAATCTTCACTGACAACAGTTTTAAATGTTACATGACTTAAGTCATTTCATTGTCTCTTTAAATGATTACTGGACAATAACAGTTACAATTTTTAAGTTTCTTGAGAAAATTTTTTTTAAATAAAACTTCTCATCTTAAGAATTCAGTATTTTAAAAAGCCACTATTGTCTATGAACACATAAAAGGTAAAAGTTCCACACAATTCTGAGGAAAAGTGTTTATTCAAATTTCCACCAACAAAGAGAGGCAATGAAGGCAATGCTAGGAGCCTCTGGGAGAACATAAGCTACTCTGGGGCCAATTTTCACATTTAAATATAACAAAACTTTAAAACTCCAGAAGAAAAGATGTAAAATTATTTCTCTGCAAAGCCCAGAGCTGACTCTCTAGGAGGGCTTTTTAAACTCAGTTCACTGGCCCTACCCCACAGCATGATTTAGTAGATATGGTGCAGCCCCTTGAACTTGCATGTCTAACAAATTCCTAGGTGATGCTGATGCTACTTGTCCAGGAATGCCACTTTGAGAACCATTTTCCCCTATGAAGTATCTGTCTATAAGGAAGCAATAAAATCCTGGTTCTAGGCTTACTGATCCACGAGAGTCTATCAAAGATGGGAAAAGATTCAGCCATCCAGGGACTGCCAGAGCATTTACAGTGAGCTCTCCTCCAGGTTTCCTCTTACAAATACCACCAGGTAAAACACTTTCCTTCTGGGATGCTACAACCACCCCAAACCAACATGATCTCTGAAAATATTTCACTTCCTACTCAGTATCTAACTGCAAATGGAAAGAAACAGTAAAGCTTGCACACAACCAAGTCATAAATCAAGCAATATATCTTGTGTAAGACTGGAAACACCAATAAATCTATTCCGGAAATGGGTTGAGGGGAATGAGATCTAGAATTATGTGGCCTTTATATTCCTGTGTCTTTTCAGTGAATTTTGCACAGTCAAATTTTACTACATAAAGGAAAATATTACAAAAGTACCTGCAACAGTACACAGTGAGGACAATCTACACTTAATTATCTAAGCAGAGCTGGGCTACTTTACAGGAAGATCAAATGCTAAGTAACTCAAGCCCAGTCTCTCCTGTCCTCTGACATAAGAGGAAGTTTTCTCTCCACAGATTATCACCAGCATGAAACCACTAGCAATCAACACTGGTACTTACATTCCTTACCTCCTTTCTGGTTCATCACAAGTTTGAAAGTGCTACAAATATCATGAGCACCCTAAAATTATTCTATTTAGAGTTGGAATTAGAAAAGATCAAACTTTTTCCATTTTTATATGCCACATTCCATAATAAATGATTCTTGCATCAGAACTTGCCAGGCGATTTTGTAGATAATGATGAAATGGAATAAAAGCGTGGTTTATTCTTCCACAGCCACAGTCTCTCAGTAATGCTGAAAGACCAAAAACTAGCCAATACATAAGGCAACTTTGATCAAAGAGAGAGTTCTGCTGTGTGCAGGGAAAGGTATTTTTGTGATTGCCTTTAAAGAATTCCAGTCAATGCACACTATCAAGACAGAAGTAGCCAGCTACAGTACAATCTACCTGTATAATCAAATTACTGTGCTGGTACATAACTAAATCTAGGTATAAGAGAGGAAGTTCTACTCAAAACACAACTCTAAAACCTATGGGTAGTGTGCACACATTGAGAGTAGATTTACTAAAATAGCACTACAGATAAACTAAACAAATTTCCCATTTCCTACCTTTAGGAAGAAGACAATTAAAATGAGGCTGTGAGTTGTATTCCAAAGAGAATGGGCTACTGAGTCATAAAGACCCAGCTTCTAGCCCTGGTTCTGCCACTTACAAGTGGGATCTTGGGTAAATCTTACCCCAAAGATGCAGTTTCTCAGTCTGCAAGGTGGGGATGATGATATTTCCACCATGAAGTGGTTGCATGGGAAATCCATCAAAGTGCCTAATACTACCCAATTTTTATTCCCTCCTTTTCCCACAATAAGTGGGCACAGCAGCCAGACAACAGAAATGAATAAGGGATTTGTGTGGACCTCTGAGCAGATCTGGTTGCCTCAAATAGAGGATGGAATACTGGAAATAACGCGTAATAGATGAGACCAAATTATAAAGGGTCTTGGAAATCAGGCCTAGAAGTGGAAAACACAGGTAGCAAGAGAGAATCACTGCATCTGCCTGAGCAGAGGAATAACATGCTGAAAACAGGGCTTCAGAAAGATGAAAGCAGTCCTTTCTTGACACACTTAATTGCCACTTCCTGGTTCCTTTCCTTTCAGAATGTGTCTTTCTTTCTCTTCCACACCCTTCCCCATCTCTCTTCCCCACCTCCTTACCCACTGTAATAGATCCTAGTAAAAACTGAGTATTGCTATTTAAATTGTGTAAAATCTTCAAATATAGGAAGATTTAGGAGAGCAAAACTTTGGATGGTGCTATACCTCATTCTATACTACAATTAAGGGGCTTCTCAATCTTTTTGGAGTCTGAGCCAGAAATAGGAGAGTTTGAGTTTACAAAGAACCCTCTACAGTATTCATGGGCATGGGATATACGGGTTGTCACAGAAAAGTTAAAAGCTTCCTATGGTAACTTCAAAACTGGAGATCAAAACAACGGGACCCATGCCTTGTACACTTAAACCCAGCCACTGGACTTACAATAAGACCATCGGTCACAAATGAAGATGTCATGAACTCCACTACCATAATCAGAAAATCTAGGTAAAGTTTCCACCTCAGAGACAATGGGACCAGCCGAAATTCTGCTGTGTAAAAACACAAGCCATGAATGTCATCCTAAATTAAGAAAGAATTCTTCACTAAACCTCAATAACTCTTCATAGTGCTGTAAGGGTTCCAGGGACTCTAGATAACTAAACATTTCTTGAGACTTATGTCAGAGCTTGGGACTAGAATCAGGATTTCTAACTGGGAGTAAGGCACTTCAGGAGGCATAAAGACTTTCTGCACACTCCACGGACAGGGAATTCAAGGCTCTTTTCAGAATTCTTTTCTCTTCCCTCTCTAGTTTCCAAGCTTTGGATATGGCTGTTTGGTAGCTTGGTATTATTAGTACTAGCTCTAAACCTGGAATGTTTGTATTTTTTTTCCACAGTGGAATCATACCAGTTACAGGAAAAAAATGAAAAGAAATACGTAAGACAGGTATAATAAGTCAGCACATAGAAATTCTGTAACTAAACTAAAGGGGAAGGGAAAGTTTTAGTTTGGCATTATATTTTACGTGAATAATATAACTTGTTTCTTTACCACATGCCTAAAAAAAGTTAAATTCACTAGGCAACTAAAGCTAATCTGCTTTTTACTATTGCCATCTACTGTCACCTGGTAAATAGATTTTTTAATAAGGCTAAGACAGTGTAATTCTACAACTGTTCCACTAGATGGCAACACCAGATCAACAAATCAACTCTTCAGCAAAACAAAAACACCTCATGAATCAGTCTATTTATAAATATTAAATTATAATTGGGTACAAAAGTCCTCACTTTTTATACTGAAATAAAATTTCTCCTGTAATAATCACTATTATATAGGGCAAATATGAGTGAAGGACACAGGCAGCAAAACAATTTGCAGCTTTGTGGTCATCATAATATTCAACAACTCTAAATTTTTTATTACATATTACATATCAATTAGGTTCTTAGACAAGGAGGACTATTGAAAACTCTTCACTTCAAAATGTACCTGACAATATTACAAGGGTATTTCAGCCAGATCCACATAGAGAACATCAATCTTACATACCAGTTGTAGTCTCCTATAATAGTGATTGTGTTGGATGCATCGGCAGCCCATGTAATGGGTCTCTGGTTGAGAATTTGGCGTAGTGTGAAGCGATGCTTTCCAGGGTCTTCAATATTTGTAAAATATTCAAATACACCAGTTTGATCAGCAAAGTTTGGAGCTTCACTAAAAAATGGGTAATCTGTTCAGAACACAAGAAATTCTCTGTTTAGTAAAAAATCCTTCAGAAGTTCTCCTTGCTGATATTTTACAGTATATCTGAAACACTTCTGAAAGTTTTAAAATATATAAATAAAAGTTAAACCAAAGTTTAGGGCCTAGGCTAATAAAGATACGTCAATTTTTGTATCATCATTACTAAATATCAGGATGATGGATTTGACATATAAACGTTGCATAATATTTAATACAGGCATTTGGTGTAGAGGAAAGGTCGTAAATTTTTTAAGTAAGTAAAACCCAGGTTCAAATTCAAGCTCAGTCTATAACCCTGGACAAGTTATTTAATTGTCCTGCATCTAAAGTCTCTTCGTTTCTAGGTTTGCAAGAAGACAAAAGAATTAAAAAAAAGATAACATGTACATAAGCCAGCACCTGGCAAGGGCTCAATAACCTTTATTATTTCTAGTATCTGTCAAGCAAGGTTCCAAATCATGGGTCACAGTCATGTGCCAAAAGAGCATGAGAAAGGTTTACTATATCAAGCATAAAATTTACACATTTTCTACTACTTCTAAACTGGAGCAAAACCAGCTTTGGACCTAAGTTATCAATCCCCTTTTAGTTTTACTAGTCTACAATAATGAATGCTGTAGAGAAGAAATTTTCATTGCAATATCTTATAGCTATTTCCATCTCATGCTTTTCCACGTGTTTTCGCATTCATTGCCCCATTTGAGACATTTAGAACCCTATCAAGTATCTCCAGAGCCTGGCATAGAATATTTAACTTTAGTTTTAAATTTATATCGTAGCTCTTAAAGTATTACATTTTAGATTGGAAGGTTTAGGATTGCCTCTTGGTCTTCAGGGTCACAGAACATTGTTCTTGGTGCTGGCAGAAGTTCTTTAATCTCATTAACTAGGCCATATCCCACACAGATTCCCCACTTACTGAAGGCAAAAGTCACCTTTGCTGAACCAACTGAGCAACAGATTGCAAAGGCCCTGTGTTTCACAAAGTTAATGGATTTATCTAAGAGAGATATTTCAAAGAGTTGCAGAAAAACAAACCACCAAGCTAAGGGTCACTGTTGTCTGTATTATAGCTGAGACGATTCCACTACATAGTCCAAAAAGCCAATATTCCAGCCAACTAGATCATTTCCTGAGAAAGGGAGATGAGACCCTGAAGCAGTCACTGGGAAGGGGTGACAGGAGTGTCCATCTTTGGTGGAACAAGCAGCTCTGCAGCCAACAGGAGGTTTAAGAGATGCTCCAGCAATGCCAGTTCCTTCCCTATTACTCTCCTGCTGCTACAGATTTTAGAAGCAGATTACAAAGCCACCTGACCCTGTCTGTGAGGCCCATAAACCTATAGAACACCACCGACTAGTCAACAAATTTTGTTACTTACTGACTAGGAATATAACTACAATGACCACGTCTTCTAACTTTTTTCCAAGTGGTTTTCCTAAATCACCTATAACCAAAGCTCTTCTAGCAACTTTAGGACAGATCTTCCTAGAAAACCAAGAGACCTCAATAAAAAACTCTGAGGCACGAGATGGTATCTGAAGAGTTGGATCACCCAAGGACTACATAACTGCCCATAAGCACTCAGTTCACTAGCACTGCAGAAAGATATGAATGTGTCATAACCTCCACACAGAAGGAAGATATCAGTAATGGCTAATGGGTTAGTAGCAAAGTTATAAAGTTTAAGTTTCACCAAAAAAAAATTAGAATTCTAATTTTCATTCTAACAATGAACTCTATATTTTTTCTGAAACTGAAAAATACAGGGTCCTCAAATTTAGATTTACCACAAAGCAATACAGAAAATTAGGCCTCCTTTTACCACGTGAGATTTAAGAGCTAAATAAATGTGCTTTTGACAGCCGCTCCATCATGTACCCAGTTTGACAGGTAGAAATCAACCCACCACTGTTAAATATGAAGACCAAGTTAAGGTTTAGTGAAAAACACTCACCAACATCGAAATTGTCCTTATAGGTACTTGGGAAGGGCTGGGATTTTGGAGGAGGCAGGTAGCTGCCTTTGTGACCAGTGGTGAGAGTGGTGAGTGTGAACAGCTCATCTTCTTGCAGTTTCAGTGTGAAACTGCCATTGCTGTCGAGGAGCTGAAAAAGAAGACGCTACTGTATTCAAGACCAGGTGCTACAGCTCATCTCATGTGGACAAAATAGCTTTTTAAAAAAACTAGCTTAAAGGAAAGTCCAAATCATTTCTGTGAGAACTTCCTAAACATTTGTGAAAACCTCACCAATACCAAGGCCCTTGGAATCATTTTTTCCTAAGTATTTGAGAAAACTTTGTAAAATTATGCTTAATAATTTTAAACAACTTTAATTCACAGAAGGAAGGACTAAATAATCTCAAAATATATTTCTATTAACCTATTCTTTTCCATGACACTGTAAGCTCTTTAAAGCTTGAATATATTCAATACGTACAACTAAGAGACCTGCTTTTTTCTCTCTCAGAACATTACTAAGGTAGAAAAATCCATAAAATATCACTGTTGACCCAGCTGTTAATCACAGAAATTCTTTTACAATTAAGAGAGAAAATCCCTGCTCATTTTATGTTCAAACTATATTTCAACTAGCAAGTTTGGCTTGGCAACTTAATCTCTTTAAGCCACAATCTCATCTACAAAATGAGGGAAAAAATACATACCTTGTAGACCTGCTGTGACGAGATTAAACCGGATAATGCTTTTAAAGTGCTAAGCTCAGTGTGTGACCAACGGGAAGCGCTCCCGGTAAAAAAGCTGTTCTATGCTAAATGCAGACCTCTGAAAACATCGGAATTCCTTGCATGATCAATGAAGGCATTAAATCTATGTCTATTTTATGAAATTTGAACAGTTTTTTCTACTTTGAATTAAAGGAGTTATGTTCCTTGTTTTAATGGTGAATTGATGATCAGATCTATGAAATACCTGATGTTATATTCAGGTTGAGAAACAACCCCAAATGACATTATTTTTCTTATGGGGAAAATCAATATTATTATGCTATTCCTAGCAATGTGTTATACAAAAAGTAGAAACTTCTTTTTTCAGAACTTAATATATAATAAGGTGTTTTATCACTGTTAGCGACTAGCTGATTATCAGAACATTAACAGTAACAAGAAAAATTCGTAGATTTGTGTCAATTAAGTGAAATAAGGTGCTTGCTTGGGCCAATTCATTCTTTGAAACCTTTCCTGAGAAACCACCATGGCTGACACACTGTGGGAAGCACCTGGGATATAAAGCTAAATAAAGCCAGGCCCAGTCTTCAAGCTGTCCAGTGGAGCAGGAAAAGTGTTTAACTCGGTAAGCACATAGCTGGAGATGAAAATGAGCTAAGACTGGTGAGGAAGCTTCAGAGGAAGAGACACTTGAACTGAGTCTCAAAAGATGACAAAGATGAGGAGAAGCCATTCTAGGCAAAGAAAACAGGTGCAAAGTCACAGAGGTAAATAAACATGCATGCCATGCTCTGAAAAATGTAAGTTTAGTCCGTGAAGAAAGGCCAGTTTAGTAGGGCACACATCTAGGAAGAAGACCAGCCTTCTACCTCCTGAGGGGATAATGAGGGTCACGTGCTACACTAAGGAAAGTAAACTTCTACGAACATCATCACTGAGGTACTCTGAACACAGTGGTCACAAAAATCAGATCTGCATTTTCAACGTATCACTCTGCAGCCGTGTAGTGGGTGACCTGGAAAGTCAGACTGGAAAAACAAGAGGCAGTTTCTGAAATCCAGGAGAGAGATAAAGAAATGAAACGGCCGGGTGCAGTGGCTCACGTCTGTAATCCCAGCACTTTGGGAGGCCAAGGCTGGTGGATCACAAGGTCAGGAGATCAAGACCAGCCCGGCCAACATGATGAAACCCTGTCTCTACTAAAAATACAAAAATTAGCCAGGTGTGGTGGTGTGCACCTGTAGTCCAAGCTACTCAGGAGGCTGAAGCAGGAGAATCACTTGAACCCAGGAGGTGGAGGTTGAAGGGAGCCGAGATCATGCCATTGCCCTCCAGCATGAGCAGCAGAGCAAGATTCTGTCTCAAAAAAAAAAGGAAGAAGGAGGAGAAGGAGAAAGGAGGAGGAGGAGGAGAAGAACTGAAACAAGAAGTAACCGTGGTAATGGAGAATAAAGAGTAAGAGAAATTTCTGGGCACAATTGTCTATACTTGACCACTAGTAGGATACAGAGGGTGAGTGGGAAAGACAGATAGTCTCAAATGAGACTTAAATTTCTGACCTGGGCAGCCAGGTAGTGGTGTCACCATCCATCAAAACAAACTAAATGTCTAAGAGCTGAACACATCTATAAACACACAAACTTCTATACTGCCTTGAAGAGAATTTCTATTTAAAAACCAGTTGGGAACAACTTTACTAAGTTGCAGCTACAAAATAAATTATAAAATATAAAAACAAAAATTCTTAATGAAATTTCTGTTCTCTGTTTTACTATTGGAATACCCAAAATATAAGAATGTATTTTAAAATTACCCATAGAGAATCCAGCTGCTTAAAAAGGGATCTTTCAGATGATTTTCCAAGTTTGGTATACCACACCTGTAGCTCTGGTATTTCACTCTGTAAAGAAAAGACAAAAAAGCATGGCTGAGTAATTCTTCACAACCTCTTTGAGGATTTCCAAAATCAGTACCAGCAAGAATGTACCAATGACAGTATGTACTCTAATAATTTACCAAAAGAACCACCCCAAATACTAAATAGTTATATTTTAAAAAATAGGAAAACACTGGTCTAGCAAATACTTTATTCTCTAAACACTATTTTGGCAAATGATGAAAAAATTACAGTATCTTTGCTTCAAAAATATTCATTACTGTACCTGTGTAAAAATTTTTAAATTAATTTTCTGGAATTAAAAAACAATTCTTATGCCATTAGTAATCAGAAGCTGCTGTTTCTCAATTCAAACCTAACAATTCAAAGAAATAGCAAGTATCTGGTACTTTAAAAAAAATATTTTTGGTATAGAATACTGTAAATATCAATGCTTGAAAGTTCCCTGAACCATATAATGCTTCTACCACCAAGAACAACTTTCTTGCAAGTGACTTTGAAAGTGTTCTTCAAAGTTACAGAGTGTTTTACCTCCTGCTGGCTTCTGTCTTGTTAGAATAAAGCAAGTCAGAAGATAGAAGACACCAGGGCCTTTGTCAATTCATATGCAAACCTTTAATAGTTCATAACATAAGGCTTCACTTAAGAACTACTGGCCTGTGATAGAATATATAAATTCTTAAATCAAAACCAAAATAAAGTTATACATATTTACTTACAAAAGATCCCTTGAGAATAAAGGTAGCAAATTGTTGTGACACATTGAAATAAGGAAGAAATGGTCGTATACACTTAGAATGTTTATGACTCTGAAAAAAAAAATCACATACATTATACAAATGATGTATAAGCTACCCTAGGGGAAAAAAAATTCAATAGTTAATGCCCAAGATTAACAGAAATGACATATACTAGGTAACAAACATGAGTTTATTTCACATTTTTAAAGACTTTTTTTATAATATAATCTTTACTGAATGTGTGTTGTATGTTCCTAGTCAAACGCAAAGTTCAATGCCACTTCAACTGAATCAAACTTTGAATTCATAGCTAAACTGTACAGACATATACGGCACTCAGATTAATTTTGTGTTATACCTGTTTTCCAACTAAAATACATCAAATAAAAAGCGAAAGGAAAGATGTTTTCACTGAAAAGACACCTCATCTAAATATAACTTTCGTTCTCATGTAAGAAGTAAAATATATATGTGTGTGTGTGTGTGTGTGTGTGTGTGTGTGTGTGTGTGTATCTACAGTATATATGGAAGTCAAATACACGCTAAGGTCAGCTAAATATATGTAACAAATAGTTCTCACATTGCCATCATTTTCTACTAAATAGTCACTACTATGGGCTGGGATCAAAAGAAGTATAAGACCTAATTCCTACTTTAAGAGATTCCACAGTCACAGAATACTTTAGTACACAGTTCTATTTCAGGCTTTGCCAACAATTAAAAAATTACTTTCATAATCACATATTTTAATACCTGTCTCTTAATAATTGATAGTACAACTAGATGGACAATCAACAAGGTGTAAGAGATTTGAACACTACTGAGGGAATGTGTTCTCTTTCTGGGTCCACAAGGGAGCATAGTTTTAAGGGCAAAAACTTCCCAGCACCATGACCCCTCTCATCTCTCTCCATCCAGGAGATTTAACCGTTTCTGTTTGATTGTTGAGGGCGTGGGAAAAGGTCACAAGTCAATCACTCCAGCGGAAGTTTAAGGAACTCTTTTCATTGGCCAGGGTGGGAGGGCTTGGAGAGGGAGGGAATTCTTCCCAGATTAAAAGTCCCTGTCTCCCTCATCTGGGCGGATTTTCACCTTCTGGAGTCCCCTTCCACTCTTGTGGAAGCTGCTTTTCCTCTCCTAAACTCCATTTCTCTCTCAATTCCCTTCCACTCAGTGTGGAAGCTGTCTTTACTCTCCTAGATCCATCTTTCTGGATTCTCTCACTCAGTGTGAGAGAAGCTTTCCTTCTCCGGTTTTCCCCCTCTGGGAACCCTCCTCACTCAGTGTGAAAGTGACTTTTCTTTCTCTCTCCGCCTAAATAATCGCTTTCTGCAAACACTTTTTGAGTCCGGTATTTACTAGCGCACTGCGCCATGGTCTCCTCTCCCATTCTTGGGTGAGTGATAGACCAAGAACCTGGAGAAACGTTCACCAAATAACCACCAAATAACATGCCTTGACATCTATAAATGATTCCATCCAGCAACAGCAGGATGCACATTCTTTTCAAGTGTACATGGAACATGGACCATACTCTGATTCATAAAGCAAGTGCTCATAAATACAAGAAGATTCAAGTCACACAAAATATTTTTTTTAACCACAGAAGAATTAAATCAGGAGTGAATAACTGAAAACCTTCTGGAAAAGTCCAAAATATTTACAAGCTAAATAACAAATTTCTAAATAATCAATAGGTCAAAAGAAAAAACAAAAAGGAAATTAGAATTTTCAGCTTTATGAAAATGAAAACACAAAGTATCAGAATTTGTGGTATGCCACTAAAACAATACTTAGAAGGAATTTAGAGCACTAAATACCTAGATTAGAAACAAAGAAGGAATCTGAGAGTTCAGCTTCAGTCTTGAGATACTAGAAAATAGTAGCAAATTTAAAAATATTACAAATTTGGTTCAGTGTATACTGCTCAGGTGATGAGTGCACCAAAATCTCACAAATCACTACTAAAAAACTTGCTCATGTAACCAAATACCACTTGTTCCCCAAAAAGCTGTGGAAATAACATTTTTTTTAAGTAAAAATAAAAATAAAGACCAAAATAAGCAAATAAAATAAAGAGAAAAGAAGAATCAATTAAATAAAAACAAATTAAAAACAACAAGAAAATAATAAAACCAAAAGCTGATTCTTTGAGAAGATCAATAAAATTGAAAAACCTCTAGCCAGGCTAATAAAAAATCAATATACAAAGAAAGAAAACATACATTTCAACAATAAGAAGATGATACCACTAGAGATCAAATATTTGCCCAGGGGGAGAGACAAGGCATGAAATAGCTTCAAAATTGTTTTTATAGGAATTGATATTTGACATAGAGCACAGGGAGGTTCAAGACTAACGTAGTTCTCAAAAATAATGGAAGTTTTGGTGAAAAGCAAATAAGAGGCCAGTACATTCATTATAGGCATAAGTGAAACCACAGCCCAGCCTAGTATACCACTGAGAATCAAAAAAAGAAAGTGACAGTTAAAAAACAAAAAACAAACAAAAAAACACCTCCTGTGGCCAGAAGAAAACTAAAACACTAACCTCAAACCATCCGCTGAAAATGAGCTGGAATTTAATTGGATCAGTCTTTGGAACGATTTAAGTCCCCAGGGCATTGTTTAAAACAATACAGAAATCCACCAGCAACTAGTGTAACTTACAGTGAGGTGTGATCAAGGAACCATACAGAGTCCTGGAAAAAAAGATGTCATCCCACGGTGACTGTGGATATGCCCAAAGCCACATTCTCCAAGGAGCAACATTTCAGGCTTTACAGTGTGTGTGTGTGTGTGTGTGTGTGTGTGTGTGTGTGAAGAAAAAGGGAAGACTTCACTAAAATACTCCAGCAAATCACTAAATAAATAAACAAGTCTCAAGAGAGAGAGGATCAATGCCCTGAGTTGCTAGCATATATTACATGTGAGTTGCTACCATATATTATATATAAGGTCCAGTTTCCAAAAAGCACAAAAAATGAGACATTCAAAGAAAAAGAAGTGTGTCCCAAACACAGGGGGAAAAAGTAGACAAGAGAAACTACCACTGAGAGAAAACAGATGTCAGATTTAACAAAGACTTCAAAGTAGACAATATAAGTGCCCATCAATAGTGAACCGAATAAAGAAAATGTGGTGTATATATATATATATATATACCATGCAACATTACACAGCAATAAAAAAGAATGAAATCAAATCAATTGACATTATCCATCATATAAACAGAACCAAAGACAAAACCACACAATTATCTCAATAGATGCAGAAAAGGCCTTTAATAAAATTTAAAATCTCTTCATATTAAAAACTCTCAATAAACTACATATTGACAGAACATATCTCAAAATAAGAAGAGCTATTTATGACAAACCCACAGCCAATATCAGATTGAATGGGAAAAAGCTAGAAGCATTCCCTTTGAAAACTGGTACAAGACAATGATGCCCTCTGTCACCACTCCTATTCAACATAGTATTGGAAGTTCTGGCCAGGGCAATCAGGCGAGGGAAAGAAATAAAGGGCATTCAAATAGGAAGAGAAGAAGTCAAATTATCTGTTTGTAGATGACATGATTGAATATTTAGAAAACTCTGTAGTCTCAGCCCAAAAACACCTTAAGCTGATAAGCAACTTCAGCAAAGTCTCAGGATACAAAATCAATATACAAAAATTACAAGCATTCCTCTACACCAACAATAGACAGAGAGCCAAATCATGAATGAACTCCCATTCACAATTGCTACAAAGAGAATAAAATACCTAGGAATACAACTAACAAAGGATGTAAAGGACCTCTTCAAGGAGAACTACAAACCACTGCTCAAGGAAATAAGCAAGGACACAAACAAATGGAAAAACAATTTTTCCAAGGAAGAATTAATATCGTGAAAATGGCCATACTGACCACAGTAATTTATAGATTCAATGCTATTCCCATCAAACTACCGTTGGCATTCTTCACAGAATTAGAAAAATTACTTTAAATTTCATCTGGAATCAAAGAAGACCCTGTATAGCCAAGATAATCCTAAGCCAAAAGAACAAAGCTAGAGGCATCATGCTACCTGACTTCAAACTATACTACAAGGCTACAGTAACCAAAACAGCTTGGTACTTGTTCAGATAGATGAATGGAACAAAGCAGAGACCTCAGAAATAACACCACACATCCACAAGCATCTGATCTTTTACAAACCTGACAAAAACAAGCAATGAGGAAAAGATATCCTGTTCAATAAATGGTGCTGGGAAAACTGGCTAGCCATATGCAGAAAACTGAAACTGGAACCCCTCCTTACACCTTATACAAAATTTAACTCAAGATGGATTAAAGACTTACATGTAAAACCCAAAACTATAAAAACACTAGAAGAAAGCCTAGGCAATATCATTCAGGATATAGGCATGAACAAATACTTCATGATAAAAACACTAAAAGCAATTGCAACAGAAGCCAAAATTGACAAATGGAATCTAATTAAACTAAGGAGCTTCTATACAGCAAAAGAAACTATCGTCACATTGAACAGGCAAGCTACAGAATGGGAGAACATTTTTGCAATCTACCCATCTGACAAAAGTCTAACATCCAGAATTTACAAGGAACTTAAATTTATAAGAAAAAAAATAAACAACCTCATCAAAAAGTGGGCAAAGGATATGAACAGACAGTTCTCCAGAGAAGACATTTACGGAGCCAACAAATATATGAAAAAAAGCTCAACATCACTGATCATTAGAGAAATGCAAATGAAAACCACAGTGAGATCTCATCTCATGCCAGTCAGAATGGCAATTATTAAAAAGTCAAGAAACAAGAGATGCTGGTAAGGCTGTGGAGATATAGTAATGCTTTTACACTGTTAGTGAGAATGTAAATTAGTTCAACCATTGCAGAAGACAGTATGGTGATTCCTCAAGGATCTTGAACCAGAAATACCATTTGACTCAGCAATGCCATTACTGGGTATTACTCAAAGGAATATAAATCATTCTACTATAAAGACACATGCACACATATATTTATTTCAGCACTATTTACAATAGCAAAGACATGGAACCAACCCAAATGCCCATCAATGAAAGACTGGTTAAAGAAAATGTGGTACATATACACCATGGCATATTACGCAGTCATAAAAAGGAATGAGATCATGTCCTTTGCAGGGACATGGATGAAGCTGGAAGCCATCATCCTCAGCAAACTAACACAGGAAGAGAAAACCAAACACTGCATGTTCTCACTCATAAGTGTGAGTTGATCAACGAGAACACATGGACACAGGGAGGGGAACAACACACACCAGTGCCTGTTGGTGGGTGGAGGGTAATGAGAGGGAACTTAGAGGGAAGTCGATAGGTACAGCTAACCCCCTGGCACATGTATACCTATGTAACAAACCTGCACCTTCTGCACATGTATCCCAGAATTTAAAGTAAATTTAAAAAAAAAAAAGAATTAAATCATGTCCTTGCAGCAACATGGATACAGCTGGAGGCCATTATTCTAAGTGTATTAATACAGGTAACAGAAAACTAAATACCATATGTTCTCATTCACAAGTGGGAACTAAACATTGGGTACACCTGGACATCAAGGTGGGAACAAGAGACACTGGGTACTATTGGTTGCGGCGGGGAGACAAGGAATGAAAAACTATTGCTACTATGCTCACTAGCTGGGTACAGGATCATTCATACCCCAAACCTCCACATCATACAATACACCCATGTAACAAACATGAACATGTGCCCCTTGAATCTAAAACAAAAGCTTAAATTATAAAAAAAAAAAAGTAGCCAATATAAATATGTTCAACTAACTAAAGAGAAATTAAAATCTGAATGAAGTAAAGCAAGGCATGATGAAAATATTTTTTTTTTGAAAGAAAGAAAAAGAGAGGAAAGAAAGTGAGAGTGAAAGAAAGAAAAAAAAAGAGTATAAGAGAGAATGAAAGAGGAAGAGAAAGAGGGAGAGAGAACGAGATTTTTGTTCCATTGCCCAGGCTAGAAGGCAGTCTAAAAATGGGTATTAAAAACCTCTTTTATGCCAATAATTGTACTTAACAATGGAGACAGGAAGGAATAAGAGATGAAAATAACAAACAAGCAGCCAACCAATATTTTATTTAAAGCTGTGAAATGCTATGCAATTACTGAGGAGTGATTTACTTCCAATTATGTGGTCACTTTTAAAATAGGT